>PJEM01004509.1:38461-70370 GCA_004023845.1 Helogale parvula | reverse complement strand
CTGGTTAACAAGCGTGCGCGGGTGACTGCAGAGCGTTAAACCGAGCGCGAGGTCCTCCGGGCGCGAGGTCCTCCGAGCGCGGGGCCCTGGGAGCTGTCCCCGCCACGCGCCGCTGAAGCCAGCCTGTGGAAGAAGGACTTTCTTTTTTTTTATTTTTAAACTTTATTTAATTCCAAGTTAGTTAACAAATAATGTAATAACGATTTCCGGAGTAGGATTTAGTGATTTATCACTTACATATAACCCAGTGCTCATCCCAGCAAGTGCCCTCCTTAATGCCCCTCCCCCACATAGCCCATCTCCTACCCACTTCCCCTCCGGCAACCCTCAGTTCATTCTCTGTAGCTAAGAGTCTCTTGTGGTTAGCCTCCCTCTCTGTTTTTATCTTATTTTTTTCTTCCCTTCCCCTATGTTCATCTGCTTTCTTTTTTTTATTTTTTTAATATTTTATTTTAGAGAGAGAGAGAGAGAGAGAGAGATAGACACCGTGAGCAGGGGAGGGTCAGAGAGAGAGGGACACATAGAATCTGAAGACAGACTCCAGGCTTTGAGCTAGCTGTCAGCACAGAGCCTGACACGGGGCTCGAACCCACGAACCGTAAGATCATGACCTGAGCTGAAGCCGGACGCTCAACTGTCTGAACCACCCAGGTGCTCTGCATCTAACTTCCACATATAAGTGAAATCATGACTTATTTCGCTCAACATAATACCCTCTAGTTCCATCCACGTTGTCGCAAGTGGCAGGATTTCATTCTTTTTGATCGCCGAGGAATACTGAGGAGGAGCTTTCAGTTGCGTACTCTCCGCCCTCCTAGACGAGAAGATCATCTGTCTTCATTTGGAGAATGTGCATCGTTCATTTCAGGTGGCCATTAAGCCTTTCTCAGCTGGACTTCTCAGAAGACGCCACACAATTACGAAAATCTGGCCTTTGGCTCGTGGTTACTACTCTTAGTTTGCTTGGCGCTGGGGAACCGGGGGTGCGGTTTGGATTCCTGATCATAGCTAACGCCCCTCTGTCTCCTTCTGCTGCCTGGCTCCCCCTCCCTGAGGCCCACAGCTTGGCTAGGAGCAAGCGTGTAACCACTGGGGGATTCTGTCACCCCTGCAGTGGGAAGGGGTGAGCCCCGGGCAAGGCCCCTGAGGCTCGCAGGATGCCTGGCGTGTGTTTTCTGGTCACAGTGCCCTTCTGTTTCCTCTCTAGTCAAGGCTTTTTGGCCAAGGGGTTCTGAGTGATAGAATAAGATGGCTCAGCTGGCAGTCCGTGACAGGTGCCAGCCCTTGCCTGTCCCTGTGGGCACTGGCTCTCTTGTCTTGGCCTCACATGGTCGTCCTCATGCTGTCAGTTCAGCTTGCTTCTCCTTACCTCCTCTCCTGATTCCCTTGTTTGTTGGTTTCTGATCCATATGGGCAGTGCACATCTGCATTCGCCCCGGGGTTTCTGCCAGGGCCTTGTAGACTCTGAGGGGTTTTGTTCCACTTTACTCAGGCTCCTGAGAGCTGCACTGGAAGGTAAGCAGAATGATCTTCATCCCTGGAGGAGTCTCCCCTCTAACCCTGTTCAGTGAATCACCAGGATACACCTTGACCCCCTTCCTTCGGAGGAGTTAGACAACATGGTGGGCGCCCTGTATATATGGGGTGTGCACAACGGCAAACACACTTTAAGAGGAAATCCTCTGCTCTGTGTAACCCAGCTGCCATCTCTGCTGTCTCAGAGATGACCTTGACTCTGAGGCACCAAAGCAGATGGATGTGGCTGTGAGGACCTGAGCTCTGTAGGGATCCCTGGGCCAGAAGTCAACACACCTGAGTTCTGGTCCCATGCGCTAGATAGGATAATGGTCCCCCTCCCCGAAGACGTTCAATTCCCCAAATCTGTGAGTGTTACCTCACATGGCAAAGGCGTCTTTGCATAGGTAATAAAGGGGTGTGAGATGGGGAGCGATGCCTGGAATCTCTAGGTGGGCCCAGAATAGTCACAGTGGCCTTTATAAGGGGGTGGCAGGAGGGTCAGGGCCAGAGAAGGAGCTGTGAAGGAGGAAGAAGTCGAGGCAGGCTTGTGGCTGCTGGCCGGAGTCACGAGCCCAACACAGGCGGCCTCTACACGTTGGAAAAGGCAAGGACACAGGTTCTCCCCGAGAGCTTCCAGAAGACATGCAGCTTGCCAACACTTTGATTTTACTCCAGTGGAACCCATTTGGACTTCTGACCTCTAGAATTGTGAGGTAATGCATTTGAGTTGTTTTAAATCACCAGGATTGGGGCGCCTGGGTGGCTCTGTTGGTTAAGCTTCCGACTTTGGCTCAGGTCATAATCTCACGGTCTGCGGGTTTGAGCCCCACGTCGGGCTCTGTGCTGACAGCTCAGAGCCTGGAGCCTGCTTCAGATTGTGTCTCCCTCTCTCTCTGCCCCTCCCCAACTCAATATCTGTCTCTGTCTCTCAAAATAAAATAAAGACATAAAAAAAATTTTTTTTTTAATCACCAGGGTAGCTGTAACTTGTTACACCGGAACAGGAAGAGAGTCTATCCCACATCTGCCATTAATGAGCTATTTGAGTCTCAGGAAGGTAATTCCTTTTCCTCAGTCTCAGATACTGTATTTTAGGCACAGTGGTCCTCAAACGTTTAATAGAGAAGTTAAAGGAGCAGGATGCTTTATCGATTGGAATCATATGTGGAAGGTCACTGCACCTCAGATGAGGGTGGGGACCCGCTGGGTAGAGCGGGCAGAGTGGCGCTGGGTCTCAGGCTGTCCAGTGCTACTGACCTTCCCTTGTGGGGAGGCCAGGCTCTCTGTGGACTTGGTTGGTTGACAACTTTTGACATACACACCAAAGCCCATTGGAGGGGTGCCTGTGTGGCTCAGTTGGTTAAGCATCCGACTCTTGATTTTGGCTCAGGTCATGATCTCATAGTTCACGGATTTGAGTCCCGTGCTGGGACCCAACACAGAGCCCGCTGGGGATTCTCTGTCTCTGTCTCTCAAAAATAAATATTAAAAACTTATGGAACTAAGTAGAATTTAAACTCACTGTTGATATTAGTGAGGCCTTACACATGTATTTTATCTTGGGTGTGATAGACAACTCATAAGAATAGAGCTCATGTTCAAGGCATTTCCAGTTTTTCCAACATGCTCATTTCAAATCCCTACCCCTCTGGGAACTTACGCAGGGAGACAGTGCCCATCCCTCTCGTACGAATAGCCGTTCATACAACACATCGAAAAAGAACAACACTAGTCTTTCATCGTTACTGAAATGGACTTGTGTAGCCCCCAGCAGCCTCACAGTGTGCTTGGGGAAGGCCCTCTTTCCCTGGATGTTTCCTTTCGACTTTCTTCTGTTGCTCTGAAGGCTAGCCAGGATCTCGTGCACCTCTCTGTGGCTGTTAGTTTCAGATGCCTAATGTTGGGGACACCCTAGGACATTGTGCTCAAGAAGCGGAATGGGTGGGTGCCTGGGTGGCTCCGTTGGTTGAGCGTCTGACTCTTGATTTCAGCTCAGGTCATGATCTCGGGGTCGTGGGATCCGGCTCCATGCTGAGCGTGGGGCCTGCTTAAGACTCTCTCCCCATTTCCCCCTTTTCCCCTCTCCCTCTTTCTCTGAATAAGATAAAAATAAATAAAAATTAAATTTAACAAATGGAAGGAGTAGTGAGGAGAGAAGCCGACATGTTTTCTTACTGGCACTGAAATTCTCTGGGAGGACACCAAGGACAATAAACACAGCCTGTGAAATCAGAGCATCATTAAAAAAATAAACAGCAGGCTAGGATTACTACTCCCTTATGAAAAACAACTGTAGGTCTCAAAAAAAAAAATACAAACAGACGCTAAATTGGAGGAGGGTTCTTGAAAGTGAGCTTTGTTGTGCTGTACAGGAAAATGTCGTACTTGGTCACTTCAGGAAGAAATAACAGAGCAAGATAAAAGAAATATGTTACATATAATATATATTTTCTTGCTGTGGACATAATGCCCACTAACCAATGGAGGAACTTGTTCAAGTTGGAATCTCCTGTGTTCCTCCAAATGCAGCGAATCTGCTTCAGCAGGTCTGGTGTGAAACACTCCTGGTGATTCTAATGTTTTTTTTTTTTAATTTTTTATTTTTGAGAGACAGAGAGAGACAGCACGAGCAGGGGAGGGTCAGAGAGAGAGAGAGAGACACAGAACCGGAAGCAGGCTCCAGGCTCTGAGCTAGCTGTCAGCACAGAGCCCGATGTGAGGCTCGAACCCACGAACCGTGAGATCATGACCTGAGCCACCCAGGCGCCCCACTCCTGGTGATTCTACACGGATGGTCCCAGGATTTTGACAATCAGGAGCAACTGTATCTGAGCTACCGAAGTGCTCATCCAGGGACCAAAGTCCACTCTTAGAAGCTCACTAACAAGGACCCTCACGCACACTTCCTTTAATTTCCCACACTGCCTTCCCTCTACAATATCTTATCAGGTGACTAAGTAGTTGTCCAGGAAAAGCAAACGTACCTGTTGTTGTTAGTGGTACAGCGATCTGCTGGGTAATGGTGACTCAAAGCACATGGGAGTCAGTCAGTCAGTAAGCTTTCCGTTCTCTCTGCTCGTTTGAAATTACTTGAAGAGTCAAAGGTTTACACATCCTTCTGACACCAGGAGATGGGAGGTTCGGGAAGGTCAGGAGAACAACTCCATTCTTTCCCTACTCTTTTGAGCGCTATAGGGGCCTTGCGCCCGTGCGCTGGTGGGTTGGTCGGTTGGTACGTTGGAAGCGCTAGTTCAGGCTCGCCGCCGCAGCCCTGGGCTTCACGCAGACCTCCGTGTACCGGGGCGAGCCTGCCGTCCCCCGGAGCGGCCAGCCGAGGCAGTGGACCCCCACTCTGGACCCCCGCATGACTCAGGCAGGCCTCCCGCATCCTGGAAGCAAGCCTCGGTCACCGCAGGGAAAGCAGACCGGCGGCCCCCTCTGCCTGCGTCCCCCGTGCTCTCCCGTCTGGCTGTCCACGTCCCCCTGCGCCTCCTCTCTCTCATTTCCTGCATACTTGGCCTTCTAGGGGAGGGAAAATAATGTCCCCTGTGTCTGCAGCTGAGACCCCTGTAATAAAAGAAAGGTTAACAGGAGAAAAACAGGTTTATTCACATGTAGACCTTGTTATGCCCAGATTTCAATATCATCCCCTAAAACCAGAGACCACCGGGGAGACCGAGTCATGCATGCAAAGTCAAAGGGCTTTATTATTATTATGGGCCTGAGCTCGGGTTCACAGACTTCACCAGCGCAGTGCATCTGTGCTGAGAGTCCCAAACAAGAGCTGAGCAGGGTTTTTATGGGGTTTGGGAAGGGGGAGTTACTAGAAATTGTGACATAGGTACAATCATTATCGTATAACAGTATTGGCAACAACTTTAACCATACATTTTGTTTAGAGCATTTGTTACTTTTGGCGGGACCCAATCACAATATTTAGTGTTTCTTTGAAAATAACCAATTACAGGGTGGGCCAAGGACCCCCACGTGGGGTGAGTAACTGGCTAATCTAGTATTAAACAACAGGTAACTATCTATGGTTTCCATCTCCAGGCCTGCCCTTAGGAATGTGAAGGGTGTTAGCTGGCCTTTCCCGGTTGGGTGTCACAAGGGTGGTCTCTCCTGCCTTGGGCAATGGGTAACTCACTGCCTGATAGTTTCGGGGGCACTGAAACCTAGGCCTTCTCGTTCAGAGGGGAAACTTGAAGCCTGTCATGGAGTCAGTTTGGTTCAGACCTGCGTCCTTTCAACCTCATGTGTCCAAGGGAGACCCCCTGGGGAAGGTATTTCTCCAGTTACCATCCTGAGAGGGAACTCGGGGAAGGGGGAAGGCCTCTTCCGGGAGAGGAAGTGACTATGAGAAAGGATGAGGGGTTTTAGAAGAACAGATGGGAGTGTGACGGTTTGTGACCAAGTCTGGGTGTGTCCCCTGCTGTGACAGAGCCACTCTCCCGGCGGGTGGAATTCCCAGGGAAGGGATCTGTGATGCGGAGTTCCTCTCGGAGGATCTGCTCGTAGGCAGATAAGGGGAGCTCAGAGAAAGCCTCCCCCACATCTGCTGCTTTTCCAGGGCCTGTGGCTTAAAATAAACAATCCACCGAGGCCGCGGGGTTTGAGGTGGCGCATCCTGAACTTGGGGCCTATTTTGGGCAGCATGTTTCTGCTGCCCTTCCGTCTCCGTCTCCAAGACTTGTGCTGGCCCGGGGGGTGGGGGACACTTGGGTGTCACCGATGGGGCTGCTTGTGGGCGGGGCCCTGCACTTGGTGCTCCTTCCTCTGAGCACATGTGGCTCTGTGCGCGTACACACACACACACACACACACACACACCCACACACACGGCATAGCCCCGCCTTGACTGCTTTCCAGCCTGTTTTTATTATTTTTTTAAATGTTTATTTATTTATTTTGAGAGAGAGAGCATGTGCAGGGGTGGGGCAGAGAGAGGCTGTCTCTGAACCGTGAGATCATGACCAGAGCCAAAATCAGGAGTCGGAGGCTTCACCGCCTGAGACCCCCAGCCCCCCCCCCGGCCTGCTCTGTACCTCCCTCTGCAGTGCTCCCTGAATGCCCACATCCTGGCATCTGGGCACCTTCCTGCTGGGAAGGAACTGCCATTCTTTCCCAAGGACGATGCTTCCTGGGTACCCCTCTCAAGAAGAGGGGCCTTCTCTTCCCCACCTGGGGGCCAGTGAGGGAGCTGGGGTCTTCACTGTTGCTCAGAGCATTACTGAGTCCTTTTTTTTTTTCTTAATGTTTATTCATTTTTGAGAGAGAGAGAGAGAGAGACTGAGCACGAGTGGGGGAGGGGCAGAGAGAGAGGGAGACACAGAATCTGAAGCAGGCTCCAGGCGCCAAGCTGTCAGCACAGAGCCTGACACAGGGCTTGAACTCACAAACCGTGAGATCATGACCTGAGTCTAAGTCAGATGCTTTAACTGACTGAGCCATCCAGGCGCCCCCTACCTAGTCCTTTTTGAAAGAAAAAACAACCCCTTCTCTCTGTAACCTCTAGTTTTGGTATGTGATAAAGTTCAGGAGGTTTTCAGATATGGAGTGGTTCATTCATGAATTAGAGCTCTCCTCTCTACTGGTATCTCTTGCAAAGACATCGATTCAGTAAATACACTTAGTAGCCCTGCCAGACTGGCTTTTCTCCCGTGTGTGTGTGTGTGTGTGTGTGTGTGTGTGTGTGTGTGTGAGTGAGCGAGCTCACACGCCCCTGAGGCTGCTTCCGCCCAGCCCCGTCACTGCCTCCTCTTGGGACCTGCTTTCCAGTCTTCAGGTCCACTTCTACTCCTGCCAAGGTGCCGCGGTGTCTGTAGGGACAGTCCGGCAGCCCACTGTCCCCGTGACGCCGACCTCCCTGCCCCCTCACAGCCGCCCCACTTGCCAGGCACACCGGCGTCCTGTGATCTCCTACATCTTCTCCGCCTCTGAGACCTTCAAGCCAGCCACACCCTGCTCTGTGGTCCCGCGGTTTTATCGGTCTGGCTCTTGGGCTTTCTGCATTTGGTCTTCGACCTCGCAGAAAATGCCAGGGCCTGGGTGCTTCCAATGTTGTGTGACACATTAGCTCGCAGCCTGCACTTTCTCTCTTCGTGCTCAGCCTGAGCCCTGGTTGATCATTGCGATGACTGTCTTCCAGGGACATGCTTCGTGCCCATCCTGGGGAGCCCCCCGGCCTGGGCTCAGTGCCCACCTGCTGCCACTCCTAGTGGGCGTGTAAATTCTATGTGCTCCAACACACAATTACACACCCAGCTGTGCAAGGCATGTGAGTATACACATATGAAAAATGTCCTTGCTGCAAACAGATGAGACTACTACTGGAGGAAAATCTCTGAATTTTTGCCAAGGGGAATCCTTGTTTCTCTGTTTTTTCACTCTTCCTCTCTCTTGTGTTGTTAATAACCTTCCTCAGGTGCCTGGGCGGCTCAGTCGGCTAAGCGCCTAACTCTTCTTGATTTCAGCTCAGGTCATGATCTCATGGTTAATGGGGGTTCGTGGGTTTAAGCCTCTGACCTATTAGCGGGGAGCCTGCTTGGGATTCTCTCTCTCTCTCTCTCTCTCTCTCTCTCTCTCCCCCCCTCCCCCCCTCTGTCTCTCCCCCACTTGCATTCTCTCTCTCTCTCTTCAAAATAAACTAAAAAAAAAGAATTCTTTCTCATTGGGCTCGGCTCCTTCCGCAGTCTTGCGGACCATGGAAAGCTCTCGATGCAAAGACAGAAGCTGCTGATAAGAAGCCTTCTCCACCGCAGAGAGCACGTTCATCCATTCATTCTTTCACTCATTCGTTTGTTCACTCCACTAATAAGTGTTGGGCGCCTACTTTGTGCGAGGCTGTCCTTGTGAGGAGGATGCGGATCCAGGGATGAGCGAGACAGACAAGGTCCCTGCCCTCCTGCAGCGCACGTGGCAGCGTGAGGGATGAAGAGAGGGTGGAAGGAGGGCAGAAGAGAGGAGAATCAGAGTTGTAGGCGCTAAGAGTAAAATGGTCGATGGCGTGACCTGGCAGCTCTGGATGGGGTGCTTGGGGAAGGGGGGGGTTCAGGTTAAACGGCGAGCCAGCTCGGAAGCCACAAATGCTGACTGTAGTAGGAGGGGCACGTAGGCAAGAGGGTGTAAATTTAAGATCAGACTAAACAAAACCTAATTAGTAGTGCGATTGTGTGCATGCACTAAATACATTTAAAAAAAAAAGCCCCTTAACGCCCTTACTCATAGCTGCGTTAGGACGCACTCCTCAGAGTCGTCACCCGAGGAGCGATACAGCTTTGCCCCGAACACCCAGACACTGACAAATGTTCAACCACCAAGCGGCACAGTCCGCTCTGATAGATTTTCTTTCCAAGGCCAGTCACGTGCCACCTTCCCTGGGCAGGAATCCTACTGCCCTCTTCTTGTTCAGAGTAGGAGAGAAGAAGAAGGAAGCAAACCAAACCAAGCAGACCCAAACCGAGAGTCCAGCCCCAACCCCAAACATCTCCCCTCCCCCTAAACGAAGGTGACTCTCCTGACTCACCAGCTTCGCTGCTGTCGTGATCTTCTGCGCTAATTGGAACACAAGGGGCAGAAGAAGATGGAGTGCCTGGGTGGCTCAGTCGGTTAGGAGTCTGACTCTTGGTTTCGGCTCAGGTCATGATTTCACAGTTCATGGGATCGAGCCCCGAGTCAGGCTCTGTGCTGATGGTGTGGTGCCTGCTTGGGATTCTCTCTCTCCCTCTCTCTCTGACTCTCCCCTACTCCATCCCTCTCCCCCCCCCCAGTAAATAAATAGAAAGCATGCTCAAAGAACTACACCTTTACTCCTTGATTGTTGAGAGCAGCCTTGCAATTAAAATACTGAAAATACACCAGCTCTAAATGGTTTGACCAACCCACCTGCTGTGGACCAAACTCACTCCCAAATGCAAATGTTGAAGCCTCAGCCACCTCGTGTGAGGTTTAAGGGACTTTCAGGAGGTGATTGAGGGTGAATGAGTTCGTAAGGGTGAAGCCCGGATCTGCTACAAGTGGTGGGCTTCCAGGCAGAGGCGGAGATCTGTCTGCTCTCCGAGGACACCCGGAGGAGGTGGCTGTCTGCAAGTCGGGAAGAGAGCTCTCACTGGAACCTGATCATGCTGGCACCTTGAAATTGGACTTCAGCCTCCAGAACGGTGAGAAAATAAGTGGCTGTTGTTTAAGCCACCCGTGACGCAGTGTTCTGGCAGCCCTGAGCTAAGATATCGCCTTCCCTCTAGTTGGCACAGAGATGGTGCAGTGAAACCGGTGGAACGTGACCCCCCACCCCCTCTTCCCCGCCCCAGATCCAATTTTGGAAAAGTAGCTAATAAGATGGTGGTAATTCAAGGTTTTAGTGTAGAATAAAACGAAAATTCTCAGAGCGCCTGGGTGGCTCAGGTGGTTAAACATCCGACTTCAGCTCAGGTCATGATCTCTCGGTTTGTGAGTTTGAGCCCCGCGTCAAGCTCTATGTTGCCAGCACAGAGCTTGCTTTGGATTCTCTCTCTCTTCCCCTCTCTCTCTGCCCTTTCCTACTTGCACTTGCTTGCTTTTTCTGTCTCAGAATAAAGCTTAAAATAAATCGTCTCTCTTTTTTTTTTAAAGTTTATTTATTTATTTTGAGAGACAGAGAGAGCAGGGGAGGGGCAGAGAGACAGAGAGAGTCCCAATCAGGCTCTGCACTGTCCATGTGAACCCAAACGTGGGGTTCGAACTGAACTCGCTGTGAGAGGTGAGATGACTCCTTTTGCAGAAACACCAAATAAAAGCTGTGCTAATTAACAACAAGTTTACAACCCATTGGAAATACGTGTGGAACCCTCTGCCCCACCTCCTGCCCTGTCCCCACCATGGAGTCTGAACCCCTTAGGCCATTCACTTCCTGGTGCTTCTTGCTGTCTCCATTTCGTGGGTTTATTTTTCACAGGCTTTGCAATGAGTGTGCGCCAAAGAACTGAAGTCTGTGTCACCTCAGGGAATGTACATTTGTTCCAATCAGACTACTTTTTGGCCTTACGTGGGCATATTCAACTTCTGGGTAAGGCTGTGCCCTCTGGAGTACTCAGCCAATGAGGGGCCAGGGGAGGGACTTACCTGTGTAATACTCAGCCAATGAGGAACCAGGGGAGGGACTTACATGCTAGGAGATAAATTGTCTGCTGTACCTGCCGGAGTGCGCCTGTCAGACATCCGCTCTTGTAAGAATGCTGACCAAAGCCTCCCTTCACTGTGCTCTGAGTCTCCATGTCCCTCCTTTGGGGCAGTGGGCTTATTTCTTACACTCATGAACCATGAGAGCATGACTAGAGTCGAAATCAAGAATTGGATGCTTACCCCACTGAGCCACCTGGGCACCCGAAAATCCTCTATTTTTTAGAACTTGGAATTAATGTATTATTCAAACTGGAAGTTTATCGACATATATTTTAATTTAAATTCAAGTGAGTTAACATAGAGAGTAGTCTTGGGTTCAGGAGTAGAACTCACATTTATTAATATTTTTAAATGCATTATTTTTTCATTTATAGCAGGCCATTTGAAATGTTTGTGGGAGTGAGTATATGAACATTTGAGAAGGATACCATTGACCCCCTAATACATAAGCCCTGTACTTCTACGTTTCCCCCCAGCACTGAGGTGTGGCTTTATGTTTGACCAAGACTGGGCTCAGATCCAGTGGGTGTGTGCCAGTGACGCCCTCACCAAAAATGCCAGCACAACATCAGGGCTGTAGGGTGACTTTAGGGGACTCGAGGCACGTTTGTCTTTATGTGTCCCTTTCTCCAAAGAAAAATTAAAAATCAGATTTTACAGTGGCATTTTTTTCTGATTTTGAAAGAACATGAGAACATTTTTGCGAGTGGAGAGAGTGCGGTGAGTCCTCTACCCTGCTCCTCTGTGCCCTGACGGGCTCCCATCGCTTCCTGGCTGCAAGCTGTGGGGACAATCACATGATATCATCATCTGTAAACCGAGATGGATGACGGTTTCACAGAAAGGGGAAAATCTTCCTTGTTAGCAAGAGATGTGGTTGGGGTTACTTTGATCATCGTCTTGGGATGGAATGTGCTGGAAGGGTACTGCCTTGTCTTACAAGGGTGCTGGGTGAGCAGGAGCTGAAGACAGACTTTGTGGCCCCCACCCAGAAATTTGGGGGATGCAGGTCAAGAGCAGAAATGTCAAAGGGAGGATCTCGTGAAGCGGCTTCTCTTCTTCCGCTCCTTCGGACGTCTTCAGTGATCTTGCCATTTCTCTGTACAGCTTTCTGAGGGCTGAATCTATTTGGAGAACGTTCAAGGTGCTGCGTCCTCCTGGGAGGTGGGGTTGGGTCCAGAGCAGGAGCCGCTGACCCAACTTAGGGTGCTGAAACTCCGAGCAAACACCCTGCTCCCTCTTCCCATGAACCGGGCGCCCAGCACTGTGCAGATCTCATTTGCATCTGTCTATACCAGGACTGATAAACCGACTACGATTGGCCAGGGCAGTGGTTCTCAACTGGGCGTGGTTTTGCTCCTCCCCCTCCTCCTTCTCCCTTCCCTCCTCTTCCGGGTCACATTCGGCAATGCCTGGAGACAGTTTTGGTTGTCATGCCTGCTGGGAAGGGTGCTACTGCTATCTAGTGCGTGGAGGGTGGGATGCGGCCAGACGTCCTTCCACGCACAGGAGGGCCCCGAACCTGGGATCATCTGGCTGAGGGCGTCCATCGTGCGGGGCCTGAGAAGCCCCGATAGACAGCCCTTCCGCTGAGGGTGCCCGAGAATAAAAACTCCCGAGCGATCTTTTTAGCACCGTGTGAGTTCAGCCAACTGTATCATGATTACTGTTATTTTTAAAAAAATAATATATTTATGAGCTGCTTCCTCTCTACTGCTTGGCTTGACCTAATATCTAACTAAGTTCACCATGTAACCTGCTAAATAAGTTCCATTTATTCTCAGGACTAAGAGGTAAATGTGATTTTCCATTCACAGTAACCAAGCAAGTTAGGCGGCCGAGATTTCTGTCCAGAGGTGAAGCACCAGCGCCCTCTGCTGGAGAAGTTTGTAACTGCTGCTTTGTGTGGGGTCGGGGGTGGGGGACAGGAAAGAATTGCCGCGGGTCATTCTAACTGAACAAGTGTCTGGGGCCACTGACCTAATTTTCAACTTGTGATTGCCTCAAAGGGTGGGCAGTACATATATATTGGTCTATAGGATCCATTCCTTTCTTATAACCTACCCAAATTGTAGACATTATTTGATAATGATAAATATTCCTCATCCTTCTGTATAAGCACAGAATTAACTCTTATAACAGTGTCCGAGTTTAATGATAGAAACAACAGAAGCAGATCCTGAGGGTGCTTTTTAACATCTTTTGATTACTTAAACATTACAGAAAATTTGGAAAGAATATAGAAAATAGAGAAGAGGAGGAGGAAGAAGCTTGGCAGTCCGACTTCCAGAAAAAAATAATTTACATTTTGGAATATTTTCTTCCAGTTCTTTTTCTAGGAATATAATGACCTTTTATTTATTTATTTATTAAAAAATTTTTAATACTTATTTTTGAGAGCGGTAGAGAAAGAGACAGAGTGAATGGAGGAGGGACAGAGAGAGACAGAGACACAGAATCCATAGTAGGCTCCAGGCTCTGAGCTGTCAGCACAGAGCCTGACACAAAGCCACGGACTTTGAGATTATGACCTGGGCCAAAGTCAGATGTTCAACTGACTGAGCCACCCAGGTGCCATATAATGACCTTTTAAAAAATTATTTTTATTTTTTTAAGTTCATTTGTTTATTTTGAGAGAGAGAGAGAGAGAGAGAAAATCTCAAGCAGGTTCCACACCGTTAGCGCAGAGCCTGATGCAGGGCTCGATCCCACGAACCCTGAGATCATGACCTGAGCTAAGATCAAGAGTCAGTTGCTCAACTGACTGAGCCACCCAGGTGCCCCCAGAACTATTTTTATTGTCTGCTTTGTCCAGTTGTTACATGCTATAGATAAAAATGCGTGTCCTTTTCCCCCTCTGAATACATCATAACTGTTCTTCCATGTTCTAATGCACATATACTGTTCCTGTGGGGGACGTGCAGGCGTGTCACCTAGATCCCGCTTTTGGGGAAGGACGTGCTTTGGCCGCCACCCAAGGCTTCCCTGCACCAGTCCCCTGGACCAGGTTCATGCCCCTCCCACCCCAGCCCCCACCCAGGGACCGGCAGAGGCAGGTGTGGTGGTTCTTGCCACTTGGCCCGATGGCCTGGGCTCTGGAGCTCGCCAGGAGGTCGGCTGCCCCTGGCCTCCCGCCTCTGCCCGCTCCCACTTGTCTCCCAGAAGGCACTCCCCGAATGCCTCCTGCACACGGTGTGCCCCTCACCGTCTGCTTCCCACGGATTGGAGCCTGTGTGCCCGCGGCTATTCTAACTTTTTGATTGCGGTACTATGTGCACATGTTTAAAAAAAAACCACAACAACACATGTGAACAGCACAAAAGGGTATCCAGTGCAAAAGTAAGTCTCTCTCTCACCCTGACCCCAGCACCCCTGACCCCGGGCGCTGTCCCCAGAGGCAAACACCATTATCCATTTCGAGTGTACCTTTCCAGGGCTGGGCTGTTCATACACAAACACAGATACCTTCAGGGTTAATTTTATGCGTCTACCCAACTGGACCACAGCATGCCCATGTAGCTGGTTAAACATTAATTCTGGAGTGTAGCCATGAGATCCGGGAAGACATCAGCCCTGACTGGGGGGACTGAGTGCGGTGGACTGGGCGGAACTCATCTAGCCAGTTCGGGCGTGATTGGGAGGATCCGCTCCCTCCCTGTGGCTGCAGGAACCCGGACCAGCAGTCTTCTCCTGCCCGTAGAGCGCCTGCCTCAGGCCTCCAGCCGTGGCTCCCAGCCTGTGAACTTCACCACCAGCTCTGGCCCTGCTAGGTCTTCAGTTTACCCGCCGCAGACAGTGGGGCTACTCAGATGCTCTCATAATTCGTCTCTTTCTAGAGATTTCTGTCCGTCTGTCCCACTGTCCTACTCGCTCTGGCTCTCCGAGAACCGTGATGCAGCTGCCTTATCACTTAAAAAAAAACCACAACTGTTTATTTTGAAAGTAATTCTAGATTTACACCAGAGTTTCGAAGATAGCGTGCTTCCTCTCTCGGTCTCATCTTCCACCACTGCATCCACCACAGCTGGGCATTAACAGGGTGTAGACCGTTAGCCGAACCACAGAGCGAAGCCCGATGGCGCCAGTTTCTACTCCTGTCCTTGTCCTGGACCACGCGGAAAGCGCTTTGCCCCCAGGGGGTCACCGTGTGGCTTCACGACCTGCTTCCGGTGGGGGTCCTGGGATGACCACCCTCGTGGGGGCCTCCAAGCCCTTCCTGCTCCTTAGATCCGGCTCTGTGTAAATAACACCCTGAGTCACGTGGTTCATAAAGCTGCTTCTCAACTTCTGATTCTTGCCTGAGGGCACGGGGTGTAGCCATTTTCTGAAGATTCAGGGTACGCTCAATTTCTCTTATCCGAAGAGCTCATCCCTGCGCCCTCTGACTGTCAGCAGCGATGGCCTGAACTGATCCACGCCGTTCCGGTGCCCTCTGGCCTCAGCTTTCCACGAGTCTGTGACGTCTGATGTCAGACATAGGAGTCTCAGCGAGTCTCTTGGACACATCCCTCCAGGGGCTTCGGTTCTCCTTCTGTGGGGCTGGTTCCTCTCCAGGCCTCCCGCCCCGCCGTCACGCTGGGCCTGCCCTCTGCTGCCGTTCTTAGATGTCCGTTGGCCCCTCTCCTGGGTTGGTGTCTTAGCTCGGGTTCCCTGCAGAAAGCAGCTTGGCAAGCAGGGGACTTCCTTTGGGAAGCCGTTGCAGGGAGGAGGGGTGGAGGGACACAGAGGAGGCAGGTATGTGAAGCGTGTTGTTCGTCTCTGCCTGGTTCCTGGCGCAGAGCCCTTGAGACCCTGGTAATTTCCTGATAACGGCACCAGGAGCCTCTTTGGTTCTAATATTTGGTCTTAGACCCTGGTTCCTGGCGCAGGGCTCCTTAATCCCCTGGACTTTACTGGACGATAGCAGTGTATTTTGTTTGAAAGAGGCCACTCTGGGGTTCACGTCCAGACGGTCTGGCACGGGAGAAGTGAGCATGGGGCAGAGGAAACAAGATTGGCTCTGATGATTGATATCCATTGATAATTGCTATAAAAATATTTTTAATGCTAATATTTTTGAGAGAGTGTGCAAGTCGGGGGGGAGGGGAACAGAGAGTGAAGGAGACACAGAATCCGAAGCAGACTTCAGACTCTGAGCTGTCAGTACCCAGACCAACATGGGGCTTGAACCCACAGACCGTGAGATAATGACCTGAGCCAAAGTTGGACGCTTAACCGACTGAGCCAGCCGGGGCCCAGATAACTGTTGGAAATCTGGGTAATAAATTGTTAAGGCTCAGTATGTAGCAGCACATGACACTTTTCTCAGCTTTTCCATGTGCTTGAACCTGTTCATAATTAAAAATCTTTTTTAAAAATGTGCCTTTCTCGGTCAGGTTCAAGGACCTGGTGGTAGGGAAGGTGGAGGAGGGTGTGTGGACCTTGACATTGTCGTCGTGAGTGGTGGGGACTTCAGGCGTCTCCAAGTGCTTCCCTGTGCCATCATCGTGTGAGGGGCGAAATAGTCCATCAAGGACCAGACGCCTTCTTGCAACACCTGCTAGTACCAGACTTTTCCAAGGCAGACTTGTCATTCGGGGTGAGACTGTCTTGCCTCTCAGGACTAAATCCTGGTGATTATTTCACCAACAAGTTCTCCATAATTTATTTTAAAAAGAAACAGAACCAACCTGAAATCTGTCTTTAAGGAACGGAGGAGCATGACGCGGGGATGAGCTGCTCATTAGAGCCTGGCGGTCTGTCTGCGTTCCCCACGTGCCCCGGGGCGGCTGTCAGCGCAGGCGGGTACTTCAGCGGGATGATCCGAGCTCTTTGCTGCTGCAGAGATGGATGGCTTCTAAGTGGAACCTCTTCTCCTCACAGTGACCAGGCAGGATATTGAGTAAAACAATGGTCGGAAAGAACATCAGCAGGCCCCTAATGAGAAGCAGTTGACAGAAAAATTGCTCTAACATTCATCAAAAAGCCAATAAATGTCAAGGAAGGGACTGGAGAGGCAGCAGCTCATAAATTCTTTCTCAAGGGGCCTCCAGAAGGGCCTTTGGGGACGACACACCTGCTCTGCCTTTTTCCTGGACGCTGCAAAAGAAACTTCCAGAAAGCTGAGAACGTTTATGGGGGCTTACCCTGATTGTTTCGAGGGGACGTCCACAGGGAGGCCGTCCCGCTCTTGGTCCGAGGGTCCTGGTTTTGGTGCCAATAACTGGTTAGGTCTGCACCTCTTCAGTCACATGGACCCTGTGTGTGTGATCTCACGACTTGTGAGTCACCGAGAGCTGAGATCCCTTCTGGCTGGAAGAGTCAAAGCTTTATGCAGACGACCCTGTGATGCTCACCAGTGACTCGAAATGGATTTCTCCTCCTGATCCCTGTAATCGGTGTTGCCAGCGGGGTTCCTTTGTCAGCCACCCCCATGGCCTCTTGGCAGCAAGTGTTCTGCTGCTAAATCTTGTTTTCACTTGTTCGTTAGGGGAAGGGATGCTCACCAGTGTCAACCTGCCTCTTGACTAGGTTCGGTGTTCCCTCAGAGGCAGACCCTGAACCCAGGGCTTATATGAAGGTTGTTTATTTGGAAAGTGATGGCAGGAAGCCCGAGTGAGGGTGTGGGACACGGGAAGGCAGGGCAGGAGGGAGCCATCTGTGTGGACGACGGCTCGGTGCTGTGGATGCACCAGCACTGCCGGGCCCTTCTGAGAAAACCTGGCCCCACGTCTCAGCGTCGTTCCTCAGTCACTGGGGTGGGGGCCTGGGGGTGGGGACTGATCCCATCGGCTCTGTCTCCTGCTGCTCCAGGGTGTCCCTGGTCAGCCGGCCAGAGGCCCGGCCAGCTGGTGCAATGCCGAAACTCGCTCCCAGAGAGGCGGAGAGACCGACGTGCTTGGGGGCGCGTCTTAGCTCAAGGTGCCATCACAAACACCACGGACTGGGGGAGCCTAAGAACAGAGATTTCTTTCCTCACAGCTCTGGGGCCTGGCAGTCCAGAGTCCGGTGTCGGCAGGGTCGGTTTCTCCGGAGGTCTCTCTCTGCAGCTGGCGGACGGCCACCTTCTCGCTGCGTCTGTGCGAGCAGGTCCTGGGTGTGTCTCTCTCCTCTCATAAGGACGCAGTCTGAGGGGAGTTGGGTCCACCTGATGATCTCCTTTAACCTCACTCTCTAGGAGCCGTTCCCCCAAATGCCCTCGCATTGGGGAGCAGGGCTTCAAGAGCAGTTCATGGAACCGAATTTAGTCCATGACAGGGGCAAGCTCTTGCTTGGTGGTGGGTCATGGGGATATGGAGTCCTGGGGTGGTGGTCAGCAATGTTGCCCCCCCCCCCACACACACACGATGCAGCCCTCCTAACCGCTTAGGAGGTGGGGGTCACTGCCACCCCTCATAACCACGAAGACCTTCAGACTCCAACAGGTTCAACACCTAACGATAAGGGTGATCCCGGAGGTAACTCAACTCTCTGACTCTTGTCCCATGAGAGCCGTTTTGTATTTGAGTGTTCATGTGTTCGTGATTCGACTAAGTTCCTGGAGGATCGCAGGTGTCTTAGACTTAAAACAAATCCATCCCGTCGTGCCTAGCTTAGGGCTTTGCACTTAAGTAGACACTTCATAAATACAGGCATTGATGTTTTTAAAACATCTTGCCTGTTTCTTTTGGAAATAGATCCAGAAAAAAGAAAATCCGTGCAACTAAAAGGAAGTTAAATCTGTTTTCATGGGAACGTGGTAACCTTGGAGGGACCGGTCACACACACCGAGGAGGGGTGTGATGGCCCTTGTGAGGTGTGGGCTGGGGGAGGGGCACAACCACTGAGCCTGGCAACTGTCCCCTCCCGTTGGAACGGGGAGGGGTTGCTGATATAGGAACTAAGGGGCCTTGAGGAAATGTCATTGGTAAAAACTGACAGAATGACTGGCTATCTTAAGGGATAATTATCAAATGATCAGAGTAATGACTTTGATGACAGGAGCAAATGAGACAATTTTGGCTTGAGGCTCAAATCAGCTTATTAATCAATCTGATGGCTTCTGTCAAGTGCCAGTCTATTAGATACCTTTGCCCCTTGCCAACCAACCGCATATGGTATGTGCCTCTCTAGAATGTTCTATCACCACAAGTGTTAGCATTTGGAGACCACAACATGCCTCAGCAACGCCTTTAAAGAAAGGAAACCGGCTTCACAGAACTCCTGGGACTGGTTTCATGGAAGCGAGGCCCCACGACTCGGAGCACCGACCTACATTTACAAAGAGATGCTCCCCAGCTTTCCCGGATCTGCAAAGAACACAGTGATTTAGTTCGTGTTCTGCTCAGCGATTTCACTTCCCCAAACTGATGGAGAAAATGTGAACTGAGGATTTTTAAAAGCCCGTCTGTGTCAGGTGGCCTGTGGGGGGGACCCGTGCCCCTGGTGACCTCTGATTGGGCCTCTCGGATCCTCCGGAAGGCCTGCTCCGTGCTGATCGGTGCCCAGCCTCTGAGGATCCAAAACCCAGTAAAGACGGACTGTGGTCCTGCAGGAATGCACACCTTTGTCGGGGGGCAGGGAGGGTAGGACACAAGACTTGGAATTAACAAGAAATAATTTAGGGACGTCTGGGTGGTTTTGTCGGTTGAGCGTCTGACTTTGGCTCCAGTCATGATCTCACGGTTTGTGGGTCAGATCTGCATGGGGCTCTGTGCTGACAGCTCAGAGCCTGGAGTCTGCTTCGGATTCTGTGTCTCCCTCTCTCTCTGCCCCTCTCTCGCTCGGACTCTGTCTCTCTCTCTAAAAAATAAACAAACATTAAAAAAAATAGTTTAATGTGCTTCCCACCCAACAGAAGTTATCTAGAGAGTGACACAATGTAGTGGACACCTAACAGTAAGAGAGGGGGCGGGAGAGGCGCGTGGTGTGGGGTCCAAGCCCATGCCCCACATTGGGACCCACTTGCCCTGACGCAGGAGGTCTCTGAAATGCTCAGAGCACATTTCCTGGATCAGTTTTACAGAGTGACGGCGTTGACCAGGACCTGCCCCTTCCTAGCTGTGTGGTAGCGGGCCAGTCACTTAATAACCTCGTATTCTGGCTTCTCGTCTGTGTCATGGCCCACTTCCTAGAGATTTTGTGAGGATGTATGTGCTGACACCTGCAGAGTGCTGACGGCAGTGCCTGGCGTGGAGCGATCGCGACATAAATTTAAGTGTTGTTGATGGGCCGGCTCTAAAGCGTGTTCCCCTTGGACCGATATATTTTTTTCTTCTATATTTCTAGAAATTTCTAAAACTGGTAATGATCTCTTTTGGCGAGGTAAATATCAAAAACAACGTGAAAAAGAAAGAGGTCTTAAATGTGTCAAAAAGATATGTGCAAATTGCTTTCAGACTCTGTGCTTAAACATTCCTGGTCAGGACCGGGAGCTGGGGAGGGACTGTCGCTGTGAGATCACTAAGGGTGCTGGAAGACCACCGCACGGGGAGTATAAACCTCGTAACGCTGGATTTGCCAGCCCGCCCCTTCTTTCCCTCGCTCCCCCTTCCCCTGTGGAAGGGCCACCTCCCTACGCAGGGGAGCCCGAGGGGGCGGGGTGAGCTCTTCCAGGAGACCCTGCGGGCACAGAACCGGGGGGGGGGGGGGGGGCTGCCAGCTTTCCATGGGCCTCTCTTCGGGACCTGAAAAATAAATTTCGGACTCCAAAATATAAAAGAAAAACCCTTGCAAGACAGAAATTTAATATTTTATTAGCTGTAACGGGTCAACTTCAAGAAAGTTGACTTTAACTCCCAAATACTTGATGATGGCCAAGAAATGATTATTGTTAATTAGAAATAATTTATAAAGCAAATCATTCAGCTCCTTCCCCTAAACAGAATTACATTTACAGTGGTGGTATATGGGTATATTTCAGATTTTTTTTAATGTTTGTATGTAAGAGCATGTGAGCAGGGGAGGGGCAGAGAGAGAGGGACACGGAGGATCAGAAGCGGGTTCTGAGCTGACAGCAGAGAGCCCAGTGCGGGGCTCGAACTCATGATCTGTGATCGTGACCTGAGCCGAGTCAGATGCTTTCCTGACTGAGCCACCCAGCACCCCTGTTTCTGATGTTTAATGTGATACGGGGTGGGGGTCCCAAAGGCCGGAGCACTGGGGGCCTAGGAAGCCCCGAAAACCCACCTGCCTGGACGGGTTTTAGGTGCTCCTGGAGGAGGCCCTGCACCCTCTCCAGCAGTGACCGCCGGGGACCTTGCCACAGCACCTGGGCCGCTTCAACCTTTAAATGCAGATCCGGCCGGACAGAGATGGGTCCCCTCCACCTGAACGCGGTCAGTTCCTACGTTTTATTGTGCGGCAGAATCACTCGGAAACCTTTTTTAAAAATATATATATTTTAGGGCTTCAGAAATCTGCATTTGTGATTCATTAGCTCTGAGGCGCCCGGGAATCTGCATTTGTGGTTCAGGAGCTCTGAATCCAAATTTGAAGACCCAGGTTGTCCACGGGCCACACTTTGGAAACGCTACTCTTAGTGCCGTGGGTTTTCAGAAGAAGAAAGTGGGGGGCGGGGCTGGCTGAACAAACCTCAGGGGGAGAGCCAGTTTTGAGGGCGGTGTGCCTCCCGGCGGGTCCTCCTAGCCGATCACGTCTTCAGAAGGTGTGGCTGTGGCCCCCGCACCTCTGAGTGTCTGTAGCGGAGCCTCGGTCTCAGCCGTGCTCAGGCATTTCCACGGGTTCCTGCTTCCCCAGGTAAAACGCCCGTCTTCTCCGCTTGTAAAAAAGAGCAGCTTCTCTGAGCAAAAGCTACCTGTTTCACATTTCGTGGCAAGTTCCCGAATCCGGAATGTCACAAAGAAGAGGACAAGAGTGTCCTCTGAGTGTCATTTCTGTAGACGGGCCAGCTGAGTGGCGAAAGCAGTGCTGTCACCGGCGCCCAGCCACACAGCTCGCTCCACGGCAAAGCTGGGGTCAGGACACCGCGGTCTGTGTGTTCGAATCCCTGCTTTCCCGAATCTCCTCCCGGGAGCAAAACTTCGTGGCCTTTCGGATCGGTTCCCCTCGAGCGCGCTGGTGGTCGGTGTGTGCGGGCTGGATCAGGAGCCGGTTCAGGATGCCGGGAGGGATCCACGAGTGGCCTCACAGGGCTGCGGGCAGGAACTGAGGCTCACTGAATCAGCACCGGCTCCCGGAGGGCAGGCACCCCAGATTCCCTGCTGTGGAGCGCTCGGTACCACTGCGTTTGCTGGTACGCTCCAAGCTCCAGGCCTCGAGCCGGCCTGGCAGGGCTCTCCCCCCATGAGCAGGAGCCGACACCGGACCGGAGGGTGCCCGGACCGGAGGGACAAGGTCTGCTGGGCGGAGCTCAGCAAAGCTCCTGAGAAGTGAGTGGTGCAGAGGAAACCTCAGCACACTAGGCTTTCGGAAAGCGCTCGTGTGTGGTGGTCAGAAGGCACTCATCATGTGTGGTAGTCAGAAAAATGTCCTTCGGTGTCCCAGTGGAGGGAAGCAGGGATACAAATTAGCCCCGAATTTATATTTGCCTGGGGATGAATTCTGTGACTTCAGAGGGTAGGGGGCAGGTTTTCCTTCTGGGTTATTCTTCTCCACAGGCGAGTGTTAAGATTCACAGCCAGTCCCTGAGTGCACATCGGCTCACGGACTGGGAAGCCGGCCAAGAGCCCCAAGGAGCCCTGAGTGCCGACTCACGCAGACCCTGGAAAGTTAACTTTGGGTTTTCATTTGCCAGATGGGTGTGAGAGAAGGCTCTGTCCCTTTCTCTGAGGCCCGGAACCTTTCTTCTGCCCTGTTCCCTACACTGTGCAGTCCGGCAACTGAGAAATAAGGACTTGCGCGGCAGGCCACGGGGGCAGGAAGGCAGCGGCGGGCCCCCTGGCAGCAGGGTGTGAGCAGGCCGTGACAGCCTGTCCTTCATGGTCTAGTCTAGAACTCGAGCCAGCTCTGTGTCAGCTTCTGGGGACAACCCCATTAGCGGTCTGCCACAAATCACACCTACTGCTGTCCCTTGCGCGCCGGCAAGGTGGCGTAGCCGGGAGTGCGTGGCCCATTCCTTAGTTTTGGACAGCTGCATGCAGCAGGGAAGTCCGTTGCTGGGGCTCGCCTCACACCAGCCCGGCTCCCCCACGAGGCGGTGCGGCCAGGGGGTAAGGGCATCCTGCCTGAGAAACAGGCAGACAGAGTCTGGAACCCGCGCCCGACGCCATGTCTGCTGTGTGACCTGGCGCGGAGCGGGCCTCCACGACGCATCTGTAGGACGGGAACAGCCACACCACACGAATGTGCGGACGGCGCCTGAGCTGTCCCAGGTGGCCGGGACGTGGGGACCTCTGCTCACGGGGACCATCTTACTGACAAGTTCCTCCGTCCTAAGAAAACACTCTTAAAAACAAGAAAACAACCTTTCTAAACTCAGGCAGAGCAAAAAAAAAAAAGTCAATCTCGATAGGAATCTGAACGCACGAGGGGGCCTCCTTCACAACCCGTGGGGGCCCCGGAGCAGAGGCCCGGGTTGGAGCCACCCGGTTCTCTATTCCGTCATGGCGCTGACCGCTTGTATGGCCACATTCCACTCCCGGGAGAGATGAATTGGCTTTTTAAAGAAGATCCTCTGTAGAAGCTTCAGGACAAGACACTTGGAGTGTTTCTCAGGCCGTCGTTGGACCGGAAGCCAGAAGAGCGAGGTGTTTAGGTCCTGATCCAAGCGCTTGCTCAGCCGGGGGCCCGGACGCCCACCCGAGGCCGAGCAGGGTTGGAAACCGTGTCCGGAGCGCGTGGCGTCTAGTGGACGGGACACGTGCTCTGTGTCCCCTCGCGTCTCCCTGAGGTGTCCGTCCTCAGGTCTGGCCCGGGGTCTGGGAGAGCCAGGAACATCGGGCCCCGGGCGACGCCCCCGAGTGCGGCCACCCCAAAGAAAGACGTCAGGGATTTTTTTTTCCCCCAGACAGCTTACAGTCTGGTCGGGAAGATAAAATTACCAGTCTCTCTAAATATTTAATCTTTCTAAGTCATATAAGATTAGCCCAAAGCCACAGGCATGATTATTTCTCAGTGGAATCAAGCAGATTTTCAGCGTGGAGAGTCCTGTGGAGATTAGAAACGTCCCGTGCTCTCGGGCAGCCAGAATGGCCTCCACCTCAGGGGACCTTTTACGCCTCGGTGGGTGCTCATCTCCTCCTGCGCACAGTGACCCATTGCCTGTGGTCCCCGGGAAAGTGTTTCAAGCCCCAGGCTTTCCCCCAGAGTGGCCGGCTCCGGTGCAACTGCCCTTCCGCTCCATTCCGTCCCCCGCCTTGGCTTTTCGCCTGTGGAGTCAGAGCTTTTCATACAGACTACAAGTGACAAAAGTCTCCTCTACGGTCACGGGGCAGCAGTAGTGTTTGGGCATCACCCCTCCTCCGTTTCTCTGATGAGACCACTTACTGTGACCAGACCGGTTTTCTCTTCTGGATGAAGGCCTGGATTCCCTCCTGCCCGTCCCGCAGGGCCATGTTGTCCACCATGGTCTGGGAGGTGAGGTGGTAGGCCGTTCTAAGGTCCTGGGGCAGCTGCTTATAGAAGGCGGCCTTGCCCAAAGACACCACCGGACGGCTCGAGGAGGCGATCTTCCTTGCAATTCTCATGGTCTCTTCCTCCAGCCTGCCTTCCGGCACTACTTTGCTGAGCAGCCCATGGAGCAAGGCCTCCTGAGCGGAAATGGGCTCCCCCGTGAAGAGCATTTGCAAGGCCACCTGAGGGGGAGACATGGGCGTTACCGAGGCACGCTCCCTGTGACCCTGTCCGTTCCACCCTACGCTTCCCTACGACCTCAGCCCCGTTCTCCGCTTCCTCAAATCCCACGTCACCCACGGACCTGACGCCTGGCAGGGCAGGGCCGGATCGTTCCGGGAGTGAGGGGAACACAGGTGCCCGGGAAAGGGGGTGACTGACTCTCGTGTTCTCTTGCTCCTTCCCCAGGTCGGGTCTCCCACCCCTGCCACGCCGGGAGCTTCCCCCGCCTCGTTCAAGGGCCCGGCACGGGACAGTGGCCGCATCTGACGGGAGAAGAATGAAACGGCCTCACCAGCGAGGCCGAGGCCTCCCACACACAACCCGGGGGCCGCTTTCCAGTGGAGGAAGATGTTCAGAGATGCCATCACCTCGGTGTGAGTGAAAGAGCAGCCTCCCGGAACCACAGGAGGGACTGAAAGGGGACACCTTCCGGGGACCAGGCGGAGCCTCGAGTATGCAGCTTACCAGCAGGTGAGGCACGGCACGTGCAAGGCGCCCCCTTCTGCCTGGGCCCCCTCTGCCCCCCAGAAAGGGGATCCGGGTTCCTTCCTCTCTGTGGTTCCCTCTGTGACACGGCCCGCCGGCACCGCGCCTGGTTCTGGACTCCCGCAAAGCCTGGCCTCTTGAAATCCGAATCCACGCTTTAAGAGGGGCTCCGCGTGCTCCCGGCACACAGGCGGGGGGGGGCCTTTTCTGTCCCTCTGCCTCTCACTCCCCGGCGGCCCCGCCGTTTCCTGAACCTGCCAGGCGTGCCGTCACCTCAGGGTGCTGCTCCCTTGGCCTGCGACGCTCTGTCCCCAGGTGTCCTGATGGGTGGTCTTGTCCCCTTCAGGCCTCTGCTTACGTGACATCTCGTCCAGCAGGTCCCCTGTGACCATGCTGTCAAAACTGCAAACCAGACCCGGCACCCACCCCCTTCCCAGCTGTATTTTTGCCCTTTGTACTTCCGCCGTTTAACACACTATGCATCCGACGTGTTCGTTTGTTTCTTGTACTGTCTGCTTTGCTAGCGTGTAAACTCCATCACGTCAATGACTTTTTTTTTGGTAACGTTTACTTATTTTTGAGAGAGAGAGAGAGAGAGACAGAGACAGAGCATGAGCAGGGGAAGGGCAGAGAGAGAGGGAGACACAGAATCCAAAGCAGGCTCCAGGCTCTGAGCTGTCAGCACAGAGCCCAATGCGGGGCTCGAACCCACGAACTGCGAGATCATGACCTGAACTGCGCCAACCGGCTGAACCACCCAGGCGCCCCTGAGAGATTTTCTTTTGTAGCTGCTCTATTTCTGTACTGCCAGCACTGCATCCAGTAGGCGCTTATGAAATGTTTACCGATGAGCTGTCTGAGGGACGGACGGAGGAAGGGACACGGCAGGGCAGAAACGACGCTCCGCTCCTCTAGAGGTTTGGGCAGAGGTGACCCCGCTCCCGCCTGGCTCTTTTGCTCGCGCTGCTGCGTCGTGGAGCCCGCCTGCCGTGTTGTGGGCGAGGTCCAGGACGCACGGGAGGCTGTGCCACGTGTTCCCGTGACCAGCCCGGCGGGGGCCCTCCAAGAGGCAGGCCACCAGCCGCTCAGATGACGGCCCCAGCTGTCACCGTCCCCCCGCCTCGAGTCTTCCCAGCTGAGGCCACGTAGGTGGCAGAGCAGAGAGGAGCTCCGTCGCCCAGCCCTGTCCAGATCGCAGACTCACGAGCACAAATTACTGTTGTTGCTTTGAGCCACAAAGTTATGGGAGGTTCCCTGGGCAGTAATAGATAACTGGATGACCTTGAGCTATGAATTTGGGAGCCATCAGCATTCAGGTCACACCCATGACTAGGTTCTTCAGCCTTGGCACCATCGTGTATTTCGGGCCAGATAACATTTTGTTGCGTGTGGCAGGATGTTTAGACATCCTGGGTCTCTGCCAGGTGCCGGCAGTTACACATCCCACCCCGACAGCTGTGACAGTCAGACATGGAGCCAGGACTGCTCCCAGCCTTGGCCACCAAGTTAGAAGGTTTCTGAAGTCATGACCCTGGATTGTACCAGTGAGGGATGGAGCTTCGACGGAGGAGGCGGGTCTGAGGCGGGGGCTTGAGGCCTGCTGCCGTGTGGGTAGAGGTGACAGTCGGGGCAGCCAGGGCCGGGCCCCATTCCCCTCTGCAGTGAGGGGACGGGTAAGTCCCAGCGCGTCCAGTCTGGGGACTGCAGTGACTCCGTGTTGGAGGCAGCGGGAAGGCGAGGCCCACGGGCCACTCGGGAGCCCACGTGTTGGCCCACCGGGAACGGTGTCATCGCTCCATAGTGGGTGTGAGGCTCCTGGTCAGACAGGGAGCCAAGAACCAGGTCCTGCTGATGAAGGGCCACTAAGACCCCGCTGAGGACACCCAGTGAGTGACACGCAGGGGCCAGGACGGCATCTGCTCTGTCTCCGCCTGAGCAGCGCGTGCCACGGGGACCAGGTCAGGGGCCAGGAGAGGGTGGGGCATCTCCAGCCCGTCTCATCGCCCATTCGTGCGGGCGGCCGTCCAGAGCTCCATGCAGACCACAGACCGGAAAGCGGCCTGAAAACCAATGCACCAAAGACACGCCCATCACCCTCTTCACAACTTGGAGCGGTCGAGACCTCAAACGACTTTCAAAGAGCAGCCGTGGAAGGCAGCAGAGCCAGGGGGGAGGCGATCGCCATGACCATGGCAGTGAGGGCTCCGGCGGCTGGCTCGGCAGACCTCTCCTCCTCCGGCTCAGTCTGTCCTGCTGTCCCAGCTCACTGGCTGTCGCGGGACCGTCCCCTTGGGAATGCCTTCCTGGACATCTCTGCTCCCCTCACATCCTTCTCTCTTTCTCTTCCTGAGCCTCCCTGTCTCCGATCTGCTTCCCTGGCTCACATCACCCGCCCGCAGAGCACCCTCTGCCTCAGGAACCGCCGCTGCACGGACCTGAGCGCTCCGCGAGGTTCCCAAGGCGAGTCCTCCGGAGCCCAGGTTTCTGCGGGTGGGGCCCAGGCCAGGGGTGGGCGGTGGCCTTGCCCCTCCCAGGACCCCCGCACACCGCTTCCCATCTCCCCTGGCCCCGCCGGAGCACCTGGGCACAGATGCCTCTCTCCAAGATGCTGGCCAGTGACTCAGGGCCCACTGTCACAGCCGCTGCGGCAGAGACGCCAAGGAAATGGCCCATTGGAGCAAGACACAACCAGGGGGTGAACTGGGAGGGGTCTGCTTGCTCAAGGGACCTGGAGTGAGCTGGCGTTTCTGAGGACGGTGACCAGTTCCGTAAGGAGGACCCCGAAGCCGAGCACAACTTTCTCTAGTATTTTCGGTCTCCCAGCGAGTACTTACTGAGGGCGTCTACATGCGTCAGGAGGAGTGCCAGGCCTGAATCGCATCTCCCCGAAGTGCAGGGGTGGGAGTCCTAAGCCTCAGTGCATTTGGAGATGGGCCTTTGGGCGGCAGTTAAGGTTAAACGAGGTCAGAGGGGGCGGCCCTGATTCTCTAGAAGAGTCAGAGACCTGTCTCTGCGTGTGTGTCTCTGTGTGTCTCTCTCCATGCCATATGAAGACACAGTAGGAAGGTGGCCAGGAGTCAAATCTGCCGGCATGTTGAGCTGAAAGTCCCAGCCTCGAAGCTGAGAGAAAAGATTTCTGTTGTTGAAGCCGCACATGACTAAGCCACGCCCAGGACGACTCTGGGTGCTTGTGGTGTCTTGTCCCGGAGCGCCTCCAGGACCACCAGCGTCCCTAAACTGAATCCCCCGGGGGAGAACGTGGACTCCTCACCCCGGGGCTGCCTGAATGGGGGAGGGGCTGCCTGTCAGGCACCGCAGAATCAGCGGCTTCGTCCGCTCCCTTCTAGACAAACGATTCCGTACGCTACTTCAGGACCTCTCATCACAAACAAGAAGGAAGTGACCTTGGGCTATAACATGAGGCATTTTAACTGGACAGAAAAGTCAGCGAGTCAGTCAGCCAACCAGAGAAAGACATGGACAGACAGACGGTCAGAACACCCTTGAGAGACGGAACTCGCGGGCTCTGTTCTTGGCACACTCAGAAATCAAAGGTTCACACATGGCACTCCAGTCTCTCCTACCACCTGCTACGCAGAAGGTGTGAAAACCACCAGATTCAGAAATCACCTCATATGGGAATATTTTCAAACACGCAAGATATTCATCTTTCTGGAATACTCTAAATGGAGCTTAGCTTACTTGCAGATAGATGAAGGGGCCACACCCTCCGGACCAGTCCCTTGGACTCATCACTTAATTTTGGTGCAAACTTCTTTTATCGAGTATACAGATTCACGAACGATTTTGATAAATCCAGATTGTTAAGTGGTAGGAGGTTTATGAATGTCCCCACCTTCTTTCTTTCTCTCTATGTAAAGTGACAGGCTGTCCTGCGAAGCAGGATATGAGGGATCCCGAGGGGGGGCCCTGGGGCCCCAAGCCCTGTCAGGTGTGGGAACCTGATCTGCTGGCCTCTGCTCGGCCACGGGGCTCAGAGCCTGGGGCCACGGGCTCTGCTCCTCCTTCGATTCTCTAACCCAGGCAGCGCCATGGACACGTCACACCCCAGCAGCGCCAGTTTTTAAAAGCAGAGAAGAGAAAAGTCAAAGAACCAGGATGACGGAGAGGTGGCTGGCGGGGTGGCTGTCTCCTCGTGAATCACAAATGCGCCCGACTGGATGTGAACAGGGAGTCAAGGGCCCCGTGGCTCTTGGTGACGGAGGCAAATCCCTGGCCTGGCTCAGCCCAGAGGCTGGTGCGCCGGCGTCAGCCCAGACCCGGGGGAGCGCCCGCCCCTGTGCCCCGCCGCCCTGGAGCCCCTCCTTTTGTTCCAGAACACCAGGCGGGGCTGAGTGGGACTAACTCTAAGGTCCAGAGCCCGAGGCCTTGGCTTCCCCACTCAGCCCTGCCTGGTTCTTCCCTCCTTGGGGCCTCCGGGTCCTTATCTGCGTATTGGGGTGATAGTGTTAGCACACACTGACTTCTAGGGACCTCGGCCAGGCGGGTCGGCTAACAGGGTGTATTCTCCAAGAACAAGAAAGTCTGTTTATTTTCTAGCTAATCAGCACAATCTGTGCTTACGACCGAAGTCCCTATGTCGGGCCGCCCAGAACTTTAGAGGAGAGAGAAGACCCAGGCTGCTTTTGGTGACGGCACGTCTTGGGTCACCCTAGCAAGCTGGTGGGTGAGCACTTCCTTGTCCTGGGGACGCGCATTAAAGACAACAACAGGCCCTCGAGGCTGAGGCTAATCCTGGAAGCAGCAGGACTCGGGTCTGGGGCTGGTCCCCCAAGGCCCAACCGCAGATCGGCCCCTGGCTAACCACAGGGCCTTGGGATGCAACATAAGCCTCGGAGTCTGTTTCCTCATCTGAAAACGGGAATAAGCCTTCCATCCTCCTGTGGAATTGTGAAGACGAGAGACAGTAAGCGTAAGGCTTATGCTACAGTGCGAGGCACTTAGTAGGTACCTAATAAATACACTATTATTAATATGCCCATTCTAAGTGTAGGTTTGTATGAATCTCTAATTGGCTCTTAGGCATCACAGCCCTGAAAGGGGGTGACTCTTTAAAGAAGAGGGGTCTACAGGGCACCGTAGCGTCCAAATTCAGCTCAGGTCATGGCCTCACGGTTCATAAGTTTCGGCCCCACGTCGAGCTCTGTGCTGACAGCTCAGAGCCTGGAACCTGCTTCAGATTCTGTGTCTCCCTCTCTCTTTGCCCCTCCCCTGTGTGTGCACTCTTTCTTTTTCAAAAATAAACAAACATTAAAAATAACGCAGAGGGCTCTTCGGGTCTCCCCAGGTCACATCAATGAGAAGAACGGGCCGGTGGGTTACCAGCATCCCGGGCTGACAACGCAGTGAGGACTCAGAGGGGAAGGGGGCTGACAGAGGGTCCCGGGGCTAGCAGCCCCCACCAAGCCCCTCTGTAAATCAGGGGGAGGGGGTTAAACTACATGTTCTCAGAGGCGCCAAGGCTGATGGCCGCGCAAATCTCTGTTAAAAAGTGCAGATTCTGATGCGGGCTGTCTGGGGCGGGCCTGAGACCCTGCATTTCCCAGGCTCTCTGGTGGTCTGCACACCAGGCTGGTAGCAAGGTGGTGATTTTTTCCAGCTTCGAGGCTCTGCTCCGCTCTCAGATTCCACGGGCACACCAGGTTACCAGGGACAAATAGGTGGAAGTGGGGTTGCCACACAGACAAGTGCCTGGCTGGGGAGAGGCGGTTCGGGTCCTTCCTCTGCCCTCCGGCGACAGCAAGTGCTGGGAGGCGCTGGCCAGCTCTGGGGACGGGAGCAGCTGCACCAGGCAGGTGGTTTATAGGGTGCAATGCAGAGGCATCATTTGACTCGTGCCAGAGGAGAGAAGCGTTTTGCAAACGCGGGAGATGATTCACGCCCGGCCGCAGTCTGGCTCGAACACACGGGCCGCGTTCCCTCATTTCTGCTCCCAGCGGACACACGGCAGCCCTCCCTTTTCCGGCACAGCCGAGCAGTTCCCGGGCTGACCAGCAGAGGGCGCCGGGGAGCCACATGCGCGGCCCTCCCAGTGCCAACTGGGTAGCCCTTCCTGCCAGCTAGGCCAGTTTGCACGGGGCTGCCGTGCGCCCACCGCCCACGATCGCCTACAGGCCTGGGTATGTATGTGTTCGTATGGGTGCATTCAGGCACCGACCACAAGGAGGAAGGGCTGTTTTCAGTTGATTGAGATTTTTATGGATCCTGAGCTGCCTCCTAAAGGGGACCTCCAGATTCCTGGCAAAGGCTCTAAGGTCTGAGAGACTCTTCCTCTTGTTCAGTTCCCTTTATCGGCACTGCAACTTCAGCTCATCAGTGTTGGCCCCAAGCCAGGTATCTGCTTCAGGCCTCCCTGTCGTGGCGAACCCCACGGGGTAGGGGTGTCTAGCGACACTCTGAACCACTTTCAGACTGCTGAGTAGGAAGACGCTCGGGGTCAGATCACAAGAAGCACAGAGCAGGGAGCTGAGTGGGACAGTCTCAGAGACTCTGCTCGCATCTTCTGAGCAGGCCTGGTCCTTCCCAGAACTGTCTGCGGCAGGTAAAAGCTACTTTGGTTTTCTTGCTGCCTGGAAACTTACAGCCTGTATTTATCACATTTTTCTTTTCTCAAAAACTAATTTAAAACTTAAAAAATACGATACAATGTTTAAGTTTCCAGGACTCACTTATGAGCCTTGATTTGAAAAGTTTATTTGTGGGGGGACTCCTGGGTGGCTCAGCCGGCTGAATGGCCAGCCGAGTCTTGATTTCAGCTCAGGTCATGATCCCAAGGCTGTGGGATTGAATCCTCACATCAGGCTTTGTGCTGAGCATGGGGCCTGTTTAAGATTCTCTCTCTCTCTCTCTCTCTCTCTCTCTCTCTCTCTCTCTCCCTCTCTCCCCCTCCCCCCCTCCCTCCCTCTCTCCTCCTCCCCCCTCTCTCCCCTCCCTCTCCCTGTCTTGTGCCCGTGCCCTGTCTCTCTAAAAAAAA
>PJEM01004509.1:0-38361 GCA_004023845.1 Helogale parvula | reverse complement strand
TGCCGAGGGCCGCCGGTCTGTCGGTCTGTCGGGAAGGCGCTCTGACCACGGGCACAGAGCAGGGACTCGAGGACTCGCGCGTCGCTGTGCGTGCGGAGGGGGACGTGCCCGCGACACCTCAGAGCCCCGGGTCCACCTGCCGGCTCGCTCGTGGGGCGCGCGCCCTGATCCCACCGGAGTCCCCGCGTGCCCGCACGGGTCTGTCCTCGGACCGCCTCACACATGCCTTTCTGTGAACACGCACGAGGGGGCACCAGGAAGGAAAGGAGTGCTTCTGGCAAGTTCCTGGTCCTGCGGCTCCATTTCCCCCGGGTCTCACCGCTCTGTGCCCCCGGCACACCTGGGCGCCTGCTCAGTTTTGTAGCTGACGCTAAGACGGATCCCATATTCTAGAAGCAGTTTACATTCCCTGCACGCTGTGCTATATGACTTTGCCCCCTTCCCTTTTTCCTTCAGATTTTTAAAAATGTTTTTATTTATTTTGAGAGAGAGAGAGAGGGGGAGAGAGAGGAGGGGCACAGAGCGAGGGAGACACAGAATCCAAAGCGGGCTCCAGGCTCTGAGCTGTCAGCACAGAGCCCGATGTGGGGCTTGAACTCACAAGCCGTGAGATCATAACCTGAGCCAAAGTTGGATGCCCAACTGACTGAGCCACCCAGGCACCACCCCCCTTTGCCCTTTTTAATAACAGACACCTGGCTGGCTCAGTCAGTTAAGCACCTGACTCTTGATTTCAGCTCAGGTCAAGATCTCATGGTTGTGGGTTCAAGTCCTGTGTCAGGCTCTGTACCGACAGCATGGAGTCTTTAGGAATCTCCCTCTCCCCTTTTGCCCCTTGCCTGCTCATGCACACTCCCTTTCACTCTCAAAATAAATTAAGAAATAAATAAAAATAAAAACAAATTTCCAGTGGAGCATGAGGATGTTTTTTTCTAGAACAAGGAAGCCACTGGCCTACACTGGAGAGATGTGCAGTGGACAGTGTTCATAATGTCACAGGAAGGAAGGAAGCTTTGTGAGGAACACGAGCTTCACCGTGGTTAGTGACAGCAAACCCCCTCTTGTGATGTGGCTCCTCCCAGGGCGGACCCAGTGCACCAGGGGATTGTTGGCAACCAGTAAGCCAGTGTCACCAGTATCCTAGCCTTTTGTCACCATGTCATTATATCTCATGGGCAGCCTTATGGTACAACAAAACTCTGTTTCAACTGCATTGCCAACAAGATTACAAAAATGCGGGGGCGCCTGGTGGCTCAGTCGGTTAAGCATCCAACTTCGGCTCAGGTCATGATCTCATGGTTTGTGGGTTCGAGCCCTGCATTGGGCTGACAGCTCAGAGCCTGGAGTCTGCTTCAGATTCTTTGTCTCCCTCTCTCTCTGCCCCTCCCTTGCTCATGCTCTGCCTCTCTCTGTCTCTCAAGAGTAAATAAACATTGAAAAAAAAAAGATAACAAAAATGTGCGCCTTTACGACAACAAAGAAAACAAATAAGAAACCTAACTAGTTGTACTGAGGGACAGGCAAGACTGAAGTGGGGTGACTCACAGACAAGCCCACGGTGAGAAGCTTCAGGGGAACAGGCATTAGAAGGGACATTCCCTCCCCGCACAGTGCGGGACATCGTGGCACAGCCAGCCGGCCACACACACGGTACTTGCAACAAGCGAATTCTGAACTGCCCATGGTGGGCACCGGAGGACCGTGGCGGGGGGCTGCAGGGAGTTGGATTACCTTTCTCGGCACTGTTCTCCCCAAGGCAACGGCAGGGGTGGAGCAGAAGAGCCCAATGTTCACGCCCGGGGTGGCAAAAGAGGACTTGTCGCTGGCCACGGCAATGTCACAGCTGGCAACCAGCTGACAGCCGGCGGCGGTGGCCAAGCCGTTCACCATGGCGATGACGGGGACCGGGTGGTTCTGGATCAGCATCATGACCTGAGGGGGCAAACACACCTCGTGATTTCCATCCAGGAGCGAGCTCCAACACGAACACGCATCAGGTCATGTGACTTCACCACTTCCGGGGCATTCCCCGTATGCATCAGCGCATCGGGTTCTGGAAACGAGGGTGAAAGGAGGCGTGAAGGGAACTACCTTGGCACTAAACATCCACTATGAACCAGCCTGTACCGCTGGGTCCTGCCGAGCCCCACAGCAGGGACGGACCCTGTTTCATGATGAGGACATGAAGGCGTAGGGGGAGGTGACGGCCAACACTGGAGATCTGCACATGGTGGCAGAGGGGTCAGGACCCGCATCTGGGGGACCCCACAGCCCCGGTCTGCCCACCCGGGCAGGGGGCTCTGGGGGACAGTCCCCTCTGCTTCCCTGGGGGACAGTCCCCTCTGCTTCCCAGCGGCCCTGCTGAAGAACAGAGCGATTCTGACCCCTGGGAGGGACCGTGCCTGCACGGAGCCCTCCTCCTGGGTCTGAAACTGGTGTTTGGTCCATCCTTGAACGAGGAACTGGAAGGCAATTTCCTTAGTAATTACTTCCCAAATTACCACTGTGAACACTCTCTCAATTCTATTAAAATGCTGGGGGACACCCTGCTGTCATCAAAATAAAATTCCCCAAACAGGGCCACTGGCACAGAGAGGTGCTGAAAACGTGTGCCCATGTGACCCCCTCCCCCCCATAAATCTCCAGAACTTTAACTTATTTTTGCAGCTTACAAAATAACTTGGCTTATTTCTCCATTTTTCCTTGCCGCTCTAAACGGACTGCGTTGCCATGGTAACTTCGATGTATTAATGGTCGCCCTTGGAACCCTGGCAGGAAGGCGGGCAGGCGGGAGGGAGCCGCCACATCTGGGCTTGTTTCCCTTGGTGGCAACCCTGAAAAAACGACCTTCGTTGATGTGAAGATTTTGCCCAAGGAACTTAGCCTTTTGCATTCGCAGACATTTGATATTTGTCAGTTTTATTATAAAATAACCAATTAGATATTTAAGGAGAGGATATCATATTCTATAGTGAGTGGTTCTGGACTTTTTTTGGGGGGGGGTCACCTTCTGAGACCCTGATCAACGCTAATGACCCTCTCAGAGGAACGCACATACATATATCTGCACCCCAAGCTGCTCGTGGGTTTCGGGAGCTCCTGCGCTCCCGGGGAGGATGAGGGTGGCAGGGGAAGGAACTCATTCTCCGTGGAATGCGGCAGCCAGGAGACACGTGTGTGGGAGCGCCCAGTGTCTTGCTGCAGAGAGAGATTATTTTTGGCTGAGAGCCATCTGTCCCCTAATGACCTGGTGACTTCTGAGAAGTTACCTGGCTCTGACTAGTGCTGGACAGTCCGTGCCTCCCGCCCGCCACCCACAGTGTGCGGGGTTCTCTCCAGCCTGCCCGGAAATCCGTACCGCGGGTTCTGACAGTATTACAAACATTCGTACCTTTCATCTAGGGATTACCCCCCCCTTTTTTTTTTTAATGTTCATTATTTATTTTGAAAGAAAGAGAGAACATGAACAGCAGAGGGACAGAGAGAGAGTCCCAAGCAGGCTCTGCATTGTCAGCTCAGAGCCTGAAACAGAACTTAAAGTCACAGGCTGTGAGATCACGGCCTGAGCCAAAATCCAGAGTTGGTGCTTAACTGATTGAGCCACCCAGGGCGCCCTAGGGATTACTTCTATGGAATAATTCTGAAATAGGGTAAAAAGCTGTCTAGGCAGTGATGCTCACCACATTATTTCATAACAGTAAAAAACTAATAAATAACATAAATACATACCAATCGATAGCGAAACGCAGCTACGTGCTCTAAATGTCCATTGAATGGAACGCTGTGTTCTCATTATGAGAGTTCTCACAAGACACAGCAGCCTGGTGGGCCGGGCCCTGTGGAGCGGGTCTGGAGCCAGGCGCTGGGGCTTGATGCCCAGTCAGCCACTTACCCACCAGGTCTTCTCATCTGGGCATGATAACAGTACCAATATTTCATTTCATTTAATTTCATTAAATTTCATTCTATTCTATTCTATAGTGTGTGTGAGCAAGAGAAAGGGGCAGAGGGAGAGAGGGTGAGACTCCCACGCAGGCTCCGTGCTCAGCATGGAGCCTGACACAAGGCTAGACCCCACGACTGCGAGATCATGACCTGAGCCAAAATCAAGAGTCAGATACTCAACCGACTGAGCCACCCAAGAGCCCCATCACAGTAGCAATCTTAGAGAACATGAGAATTGTATACATTAATATGTCTAATGTGCTCAAAACATTACCTGGCACATGGTAGGCATCCAACCGTACCGTCTAGGTATACAATTATACGGTATAATTGCACATATGTATGAGTTTTCAGACAAATAGGACCACACGGGAAAAGATTCAGAAGAAACATACCAGATGTCAGCATTCACTCTGGGGGGTATGATCATGGTCTAGTATCAGTCGTTTGTTTTCCTTCCTTTCCTTTTCCTAGATTTTCAAAATTGTCCGTAATGAGCATTTATTATTTTATAATGAAGAAGTATTTTAAGTAAAGTTAGAGAGGAGTTCAGGAAAGACGAAGACTAGGTAAAAAGTCAGCGGGGGTAATCATCCCGCGGTAGACAAGGCTTATACTCCCTCCCAGTTTACCTCCTGGACCAAGTATTTTTCCTGGGCTCTGCCTGCTCCCACATGGGACATAAACCTGACTCTGCCTTAGCCTCACTCAACAGCGCTGCTAAGGGCTCTGTGTCACCCCCCCAAAGCGAGAGGCCACGTTCCGCTGCCATCTCAGTGGGAGAATGTGAGGGAGGAGAAAGAGAAGCATCTCTTCCTGGACTCGGTTTCCCCCTTCAGGAAAGAGGCAGGGAGAGGTCTCCGGTGAGATCTGCCCGTCAGCCCCCCAGAGGGCTGCTTTCGCTCACTCGGAGCCGAGTGTTCCTTCTCCATCTCAGTTCGTCCTGTTCCTGATTTGGAAACAACTGGCAGGGACTTGCGCTCTGCAGTGAACCTGCTGCGGCTGAGATGCTGAGCCAGGACCCCAGCCGCCTCCTCTAGCACCGCGTCTCCGCACACGTGAACCAAGCAGTGAACTATCTAGCCGATTCCATCCCCATCTGTCTGCTGATTACATTTGGAAACTGAAGCCTTGCACAAGTTCGCGATGCTCACATTTACCCAGGACAATGTGATTTTCTTAGAAAAAGCGTTAAGGAAATCAGTGCGCTTCCACCCGTACCCCCTGCGTTGGGACGAGGTCCCGCTGATGCGCTGTGTTTTGAAAGCTGAGCCCAAGGCCCCGGTGGCTTGCGAGCTTCCACGAACCTGGCCTTCAGCCTCTGAAGGAGCCTGGTTCCCCCGGGGGCCGTCTGCTGACCCGTTTAGATCTCGGTTCATGAAGACGCCACAGCCGAGGATAAAAGCAGGCCCTTTACGGAAGATGGAAGGGGTCTAGTGGGTCCCTCTGATGACTTTCGGTTTTAGCCAAACATACTGGATATTAGTTGAAAAATAACTTCTAAAGCACCAAACCTGGGCAAGCCCGAGAGCTTGAACGTTACATAAACATCATGAATGTGAAACAAAAGAGCTGAGCCTGAGCTCTGGCTCACTCCTGTCTCTCCACGAAGCCTCAGATCAATTGCTTTCCTGGCTCGTCCCCCCTTGAAATGAGAAAACTATGATTGGATTTCCTTATGGTTCTGGAAGGACAAGGAAACCAATGGTGGTCGAGAACGTGTCTCAATCACCTTCTGTCAGCCGCCCTGTTGCTCACCTCTGTCTTGTCTATACAGAAGGTCTCATTAAATATTTGTTGAATCGTTAATGATCAAATAAATGAACAAGTCAATGAATGCATGAAGAATTAAGTAACCTTCGGATCGGGTTATGAAACTGTTTGATGTCTTGCTTCTCACCCACATTTCCAGTTTCAGTTTGGCAGGAAACTTGGTTTTCCTATTTCCCTCAGTGCCTTACGAGTATCATGCATACAGTAGTGCTCAATAAACAGTCATGAAATGAACAACGTATTACTTAAAGTTGGATTCTAGATTCAATTTGTTATTATCCAGGGGCTGATTTAGCGTATTTATAAACCATCCCGAACTTTCTGCTCCTCTTCCTCCTCTCTGTTGGCAAGTGCTCTTTTTCATGTGGTTAAAGAGATAGACAGTAAGAAGTAAACATGAAGAGGCTAATTTTCCCACTTGGAGGTGCTGATTACAGAGGTTAGTTGGAAGAAGGGTTTGAAAATAATCTTTAGGGGCGCCTGGGTGGCTCAGTCGGTTAAGCCTCCGACTTCGGCTCAGGTCAGATCTCATGTTCGTGGGTTCAAGCCCCGCGTCAGGCTCTGTGCTGACAGCTAGCTCAGGGCCTGGAGCCAGCTTCTGGTTCTGTGTCTCCCTCTCTCTCTGCCCCTCCCCCTCTCATGCTCTGTCTCTCTCTGCATCAAAAGTAAATAAAACATTAAAAAAATAAAAGAATCTTTAAAATCATTATGGGTATTCCATTTACATATATTCTTTCTTTCCCATTAACAGGGTTGTTTTAGTTTAAATTTTTAAAAAAAATGATACTACTCTTAGGTTCTTTCCCTCTAAAGATGTACATTCCCACCCCCTTCTCTTCCGTAAGACATACGTGCCAAGACACGCCCCATAACCCCAGAGGTGGACACCGCCGGGGCCAGCATATATTTTACCCTCTTGGCATGTAATAAGATCAGTCGCAAACCACGGTCCGTCCCTTCTTAAAAACCTACACCAAACAGTGGCTTGGGTGAAGGATTCACCAATGGCCAGTCTGCAGTGATTACGTCTCCCGGGCAAAACCTCACGTGTAGCTCGGAAGCCTAATCCAATAGTTCAGGTAATTAACATTTCTGGGCTCGCGATGGCTCACCTCAGAACAGGTCTGAAAGACTTCGGCGTGATACTCCGGGCTTTGCTCATCCGTCAGCTCCTTTAAGTCATGCCCAGAAGAAAAAACAGGCCCCTCCGCTGCACACGTTTCCAGTTGAGGGAAGAAAAAGAAAGAGACGTTAACGGCCAGAGCTGGGGCCTTCACCTGTCTGCCGGGTAACTGGCAACCGTATTGGTGCTGTGGACACTCAGAGAAGGTTAACAGCTCGATTTTGGTAAGAATAAGTATATTTAGCTTGAAAAGTAACCGAGTGGGGGGGGGGGGCATTTGTTCTCAAAGGTCTGTGGTGGAACCAGCAAAAACGTGTACCTCCAGCAAGAAGGCTCAGTGGCCACGGCAAGTGTGTGTGTCTCCAGACTTATCCCTCTGGTTTGCACACTTCTGCTGCTGCACTTGGTGTGGCCTGCGTGTATGGGCTCATACACGCCCATCGGATCCACCGTGCCTCCCACGGCGTCCCTGTCCTTTGGTCTACAGACAAGGCCACCCACACAGGTTGGAATCAGGAAGGGCGGATGTGAAGAGAAGCCCCTCATTTGTAAGAGGGCCCTGAGGCTGTGGCTTATCGGCACTGTTGTCATCAACGACAATGGTGCAGTGTAATCCCACTCATAAGCCGATGACACTTTCTCATACTTTTCTTTCGCTGTGGCTGCCGGGACAGACGACATTATTCCCTTTAAACAAGTGAAAAAATTGCTTGGCTCAGAGTTTGCTGCCTCGCTGCATCCGGACTACCCCCACCCCTGCATGGCTGCTGGACAGTATTTGTTCTATTTCTTCCCCCCTTGGCCATATAAAAAGTTGAAAATTTATATTCAACCACAGACAGGAAAGTAACATTCTGAGGGGCTGCCTCCAGAAACACCGAACCTTAATTTTTAAAAAACAGTGCCTCATAGGGCATCAGGTGTTTCGTTTTTCTGCGGCTGCTTTAAAATGCTGGCCTGGCCGTTATGTATGCCCCTGTCCCCCTCACCAGGTGATCTGGCAGACATTCTTCCTGGAGAAAGAGCAAGGAAAGAAATAAGCGAAAATATAGCATGCTTTCTGGCGCCATTGAAGAAGACCACAGATCTCGGCTGAAAGCTTAGTTAAGAACACAAAAGACAAGCCATCAAGTGCCCGAGCAGCCTGTCCTCGCCTGCTAGGGAAATCAGTTCTCTGATGCTGATGGGCAGACCAGCACGGCCGAGGACGGCGGCAGCGGTGATTCGTACACGACAAAAAGGAAAAGGCACGTGGTCTCGCTGCACGGTAATCTTTGCTATAATTCCCACAGTTACCAGGGTGGGGATCAAGGCCCCCACGACACAAGAGTTTTCCATAATCAGTGTTCCTGACAGGAGCTTCCCAATCACCCCGTTACGTAAGGGAATGCCCCAGAGAAGCACAGAATTTCGAGACACTTCTGGGTAGCTACTGCAGAGCACTGAGGCTGGGTATCAGATAATACCTGAAATGACAATGACTTTGAGGTCTTTGCTCTCCGCCTCATGAAGAATGTCCCTTTTGAGAGACTTCAGCATCGCTAATGACAGCGCGTTCCTCTTCTTTGGATCGCTCAAGACAATGTTCCTGGGAAGAACATTTTATTAATTATTGGGTCGTGCAAGAGTCAAAACAAGTGAGGATCCCCGCGGTCCCTTTCTAACTGGGGAGTATTTTTTAACCGCCAGGGAAGAGAACCAGGCAATTAGGAGGCTCTGCCTTCTAGAATTACCGCTAAGTCAGCACAGGAGACCACCTGAAACCTGGGCTGCGTTTTCTCCCTCCTTCCCTTGATTTGTTTCTCTTTTTCTCCGCCTTTGCTGTCAGATCCACGACTGTCACTGCCACAGAAAGGGCGGGTCCGACAGTTCCCGAACCACCACTGCCCACACTGAGAGGCGGTGAGGTTTGTAAGAAGACGGGTGGGCGCCAGGGGGCACTGCCACACTGTGGCGACCTTCAACTGATTTCCTCAGTGAGTCTGGGGAAGGAGCCCAGAAGGAAAATACGGCCCCAAGTCTCCTCCTGTCCACCCCACAGAGCAGGCAATGCAGTTACAGCTGCAGATATGCGTATGTGACAGCGTTTTTCTGTGTTTTTCCTTACAGTGGCATCCTGTAATTGTGCAACATGTGCGGAGAACAGGCAGTATGTGAAGAAAAAAAGGACAGGCGCGTACTGGATGTGTCCTCCAAGGAAGAGCTGGCGTGCAGAGGTCTTCTCGCTATGCTAAGGTATCCCACATGCTAATTAAAATGAGCGGTATTGTCTGGCTGCCTGTACACAGAAGATGTGTCACTGTGGCCGCTGTAAGGAGCGGGCAGGGAGCCAGGCACCTGTTATCTACGTTAGATGTGTTTCCCACGGGGCCCCACCTACGTGTTTTCTGCCTTTCTCGTTCTTTTTCGCAATCTGGTATTCCTACCGCCAGGCGTCAGCCTGGATGCCCTGTTAATAGCCCTCTGCTGCCACTGTTTTCTGGAAAAGCACTCTGGTGACTGACTTTATTTCCGGGCAACAAGGGCCCGTTTCCTTGGAACACCACGCCAGCCTGCCATCATCTGCAGGCGCCTGGGACTTCCATCCGTTTCTCACAAACACGTGAGACTTGCGGCCGATAATGCGATAGACTACGAAACCCACATTTTGGGGTGTGGTAACAGAAGCGCTGACGAACCTTCCAGTAAAATACTGAGTGTGCTTTCTGTAGCAGCCCCAAGCGCTGCCATCCCCTCGGTGACATATGCCCCAAATTAAATTCTAAGGCCTCTGGCACAATCGTGTACAGAGCTACCAGCCCCTAAATGCCCTTCTGCGCGGCAGCATTGGTGCACATGTGGCCCATCGGTCCTCTGGCTGGTGCCTTCCACACCCTGGCAGGTGCTCTGAGCGGCTGAGTTCGCTTTTCAACCCAGTGGAACCAGGCCTCTGTTCCTGCCGCTCCAGGAAAACCGGCCTCACCGAGAATCTCCCACTTGCCAGAATCGAACCCAGTGGCTATTTGGATCTTGCTCTCGCTCCTTCTGGAAGCACAAAATCATCTGCTCTTCGGTGCTTCTCTAGCCTGTCCTCCACTTCCTCAAGGCGCACCTAGCCTTCCGCTACCCCTAACTGATCCTCGGAGCTCCCTCCACTGCTCCCTACTTGTCCCAGGCTCTTCCAAGTCAAACCTCCCTCCCGGGCTCCAGGTCTACACGTCCATTCCAGCGTCCCCTGGACGGACGTGTCCTTGGGCTCTCCTCTTTCCCTTACCTCAGTGCTACTACTCGGTTGCTCAAGCCAGAAACTGAGTCAAGCGACTTCTTCCCTATTCAGCTGGTCATCAAACCTGGTTGGTAGTCCCTCCTAAAAGTCTGAATTCTCCCGATGGCTCTCTTGGGTCAAAACGCGTGATGCCTTGCACTCATGGCTTCACCAATACCACTCCTCGCAAGAGGGAGTCACCAAGAGTGAGGTCACCGGCAGAGCATGTGATAAAAAGTGTGTATTTGTGTTTGCGAGGCATGCGATGGGCAGATGCCCCGATGAACTGTCTAGAGATCGTCACATCATTGTAAACCAAGAGAAGGTCCATGAGATGAGGCACAGTCATGTTCATGCACAGAGGAGGCACTCAACAGATACCTCCTGACTGAATTAATGACCCCAAGTAGCATTTCGATTTCTCACAGCCAATTCCACCAAATTCCTGTAAATTTTCACCTCACCTAGTGTTTTACTACGTTTTTTTTTTTTTTTTTTTTTAAAGAGAGAGGGACAGACTCACGCTCAGCCTGGAGCCCTATGTGGGGCTCAACACAGGGCTTGATCCCATGACCCAGGATCATGACCTGCGCCGAATTCAAGAGTCAGACACATAACCACCTGAGCCCCCCAGGCGCCCCTTGTCACCTCTTTTAAACCTCATGGCGAGCACACTGGACTACACAGGAGAGAGGAAATAACTCTGGAGGCACATGGACCTTTTCCTGCCTCCTCGCTTCCCTTCCTACTGGCTGTGTGGCCGTGAGCAGGCTTGTTTCCTCGCTGGAGGGTGGGCACCACCTAATCCGCCTCACAGGCTCTTATAAGGATCATGGGTGACATCGTACAGTCCCTAGCACGGTACCCAATTTCTGGCTGGTTTTCACTCTGTGACAGTCCTACTGCTTAGGGGAACGGCTTGGAAAAGGGACGCTTAGTGTGACTTGAGTTGTTCCAGCTCACCTGCTTAGTGCTTAACATACTCCTGCTTTAGTGCTGGGCCTGGAGTTCCTACTTACCAAACGCTTCCGGGCATTTCTGATGGATTGGTTCTTCCTATCACCTCCCTTTCTGACTCCTGTTTAGCTCCCAGGAACTCAACCAGACAGACCTTCTTTGGTCAGCTGGCTGCCATGCCAGAAGTCAGGTTTCTGACCAGGTGGAACCAGATGTGCGGAAGCAGGGCCACCCTCGAAAATGGGTGGGAAGGACCCCTGCCTGGGCCCTGCACTTTAGAACACCCTGTTTTGGCGCCCTTCCAGCCTGGAAATCAGCACCCACTTCTGAACCCTGCTGCAGTTACCTGAGACTCTGAAATTCTCTGGCTTTGCAGTGAACACCTTTAAGGCCATTGGGTGGCCAAGAGCCATTATTTACAGGCAGTGAGGGGACAGAGAGGGCACAGGCATGCTGGATGGGGTGTCTGCAGACTTGTGTGCCAAGCTCCTGGCAGAGTGGGGGTGGGGAACAGGTGAGAGGGGGTGAGCATGGGGTGGGAAGGAAAGAAAGCGTCAGGCCAGCGGCTGGCTCTCCAAGGCTTTGGAGGAACTCCTAGGAGCCTGAGGATCACAAATTCAAGCCCGATCTTCCAGGTCTTATGAAGACACTTGTCAGGGTAGGAAGAAAACATACTTAGCTGTTTGAGTTGTAACTTCTAACTACTTAGCATGCTGGGTGGGCCTCTCTTTGCACCCTTGCCCTGGCCAGGCGAACATCAGGGAGAGGCTGGATGGGGCTGGGGTCCTTCACCTTTCACTACTTCTGCTTCATCCAGTTCCAGTTTGTGCACCGGTTTTAGGGTTTTAGGTTTGTTTAGCCAAAGGGCAGAGCTCAGTACAGTGTGCCCTTTATCCTACATACTGACCTGCCTGGTCGCAGGGACTTGTGGGGGAGGGCCGAGGAGCAGCTCAGCTAAGCCTAACCTGGTCTTGGAACCAGGTCAAGTTTGTGAGAAGCACAAAACTCTCTTTCTCAAAGGCCACCTGCTGAGCTGCTCACGCAGTGCCTAAAGGCCACAGAAGATTGCGCTCCGTTGCAGTGGCGGCTTAGGGAGTTTGAGCGCTGGGACTTTCGGAGGCTGTCGCACTTGAAATTCTCCGGTGTCCTGAAGGGTCCCAAATGCTACCGTGCCCAGGCAAGGGGCTTGAGGAAATACCGTGTCCGCGGGTTCCTTCGGGACCGTCGGCCAGAAACTGGGGTACTTGGCCGGCGGAGCTGACCCCAGGCCGAGCCCTTGTTGGCCCTGCCGCCCACCCGCACCTGGGGGCCGATCCGGGAGGGCTTGGGCGCCCTGCGACCCCGCCGCTGACCTGATGCCGTCCCGCTGCCGCGCGCTGGTGGGTCGCGGCCCCGGCCCCCTGCTGCAGAAGCCGCAGGAGAGCGGGGCCCACGGGTTGCCCCGGAGCCACCGGAACCCCGTTTTCCTGAAGGCTCGCAAGCCGATGGCGGCCATGGCAGCCCGAGAAACGCCCTGGAGGGTCGACGTCGCGAGGGCCTCTGTGCGAGCCGCCGGACGCCTGCGCCTCGACCGACCCAGGCTCCCGGGGAAAACCGGATCGGAACTCCCAGGCCTGGGCCTAGACTTCGCCTCTCGCAGGCCACGCCCCCTGCCGCGCTGCCGCGCCCCGCCGGCCCCGCCCCGCCCCGCCCGGCCGCCACCGCCCCGCCCACAGGGGCTGAGCTGGGGAGTCAGACACCGAGGGCTCTAACCTTGCAGACCGGCTCCGAGGATTGTTTGTTTTAGCGAGGACAGATAAGGGGTTCAGGGGAAGCAAGGGAAAGATTGGCTTGTTCCCTTCTGCACCAACACCCATGTGTTGGTTTGCCTAGATTAGAAAAATGAGTGTCAACAGGTGGTGAGTGGTACGAGATATAGACACCACTTTGTTACTTCACCTCGCCCACTGCAGAGAGCTCAGGCCACAACAGGAGGCGTATTCCACACAGGCGTTGACTTTTGAAGGACTGTGTGTCCTCTCCTTGAAAGCCTTACATTTAGCTCTTGGGATTTCAAATGCACCCGGGAGGGAAAGGGAGATCTAAATGACTGGCACTAGAGGAGAAAGCATATCCTGTCGCTGAAACCTTTGGTATGATGGGAATATCTTCATTGTCATCTGTTAGTTAAAGTCTCAAAGTCTGGAGGATTTTCTTTTTTAATTTTTTATGTTTTTTTAATGTTTTATTTATTTTTGAGACAGACAGATTCAGAGCATGAGCAGGGAGGAGCAGAGAGAGAGGGAGGCACAGAATCGGAAGCAGGCTCCAGGCTCTGTGCTGACAGCTCAGAGCCCGACACGGGGCTTGAACCCACTAACGTGAGATCAAGACCTGAGCTGAAGTGGGAGGCTCAACCGACTGAGCCACCCAGGCGCCCCTTTATGTTTATTTATTGTTGAGAGAGAAAGAGAGCACACACACAAGAGCAGAGGAGGGGAGGAGAGAGAGAGTACCAAGCAAGCGCTGCAATTCTGGACTCCAACCCACCAATTGTGAGATCATGACCTGAGCTGAAATCAAGAGTCAACTGCTTAACTGACTGAACCACCCAGGTGCCCCTCAAAGTCTGGAGGTTTTAAAAAATGTTCTTACATACTTTATTTTTATTGACTAGATGCTCATTTCCAGTAGTGGGTATCCTCTGCAGAAATTGCTCTGGTCTTAGGATTTAACCTTCTGTCTCCCATTAGTGTCCAGTTCCAAGTATTTTAGTCAGCTAAATCATCTTGTCAAAATATGTCTGATCATGCCACTTCCCTGCACCCTCCTGCGACATCGGGCCCCTGTTCCTTCAGCCTGTCTTGTGCTGTTCCCCATGCATCAGGCGCACAATAGATCACAGTCTGGAGATTTGCAGGACGCGTGGGAGAAGTGGTCTCGGCCCCAAGGATTTTACGTCTCTAGGGGAGACGCCGTGCTCAGGACCGTCCAACCCTTTGCCCCGTGAAGTTTCACCATGATGACAGTTCTACGAAGGCATATTTAAATGAGGCCATGGCGGTTGTCCAGTGACTTCAACTAGTCACACACTGGGTTTACTTCTCAGCCTCCTAACTGCACAAAACACTTACATGCACAAAAATGTTCTGAAGTATCAGTTGAGAGTTCCAGTAACACCACCCCATTTCTGATCCATTGAGGCAGCTGGGGTGTTCCTCGTTCGTTGTCTCAAAGGAAGAGGGGGCCTGGCAGAATTCAGAGACAAACGGTGGGGGGGGGGCAGTTTTTGGCTCCGGAGTTATAAAAGGCCAGCACTTGAGGAGTGGAAAGAACACCAAACAGGCGTAAGAGATTTGAGATGGTGGCGCTGGTGAGTAAAATAAGGCCTCCAGCCTGAAGCCAGATTTAGATCATAGGACTTGTAGGAAAAGCCAGAAGAGGCAACTGTTGTGGAATTTGAGGAAGAGGGTGGGCCGAAGCCTCCTGGAGAAGTGGGAATGGCTGGAGGCCCCAGCAGGGACAGAAGTAGGCTTGCTCTAGTCCCTGGTAGAGCCCCAGGGGAGTTCTGAGAATCCAGGTGGCACTGAATGTCCGGGCAGATGGGCCTGAACACCACACCGAATTTCCCATGCCCAGTTTGATGCCGAGACAACAGGTGGGTCCCTGCCCTCAGAGAAAGCTCAGAAACAGCTGACAGAGGTCTGGACCCCAGGAGGCCCTGAGTGGGGAGTGGAGGATGGTCAGAAAGTGTGGATTGCCAAGTTGAAGACAAGGTGGGAATGAGGACATCTCAGATGGATGCCACCCCCGTACCCTTCAGGGAGGCTAGAGTATGCCCCAGTTAATAGAAACAGCAACAACAAAAATGACTCTAAGTGGCTCAAACCACAAAGCCTCTTCTCTCACTCACACTACAGGACTACGGAAGATTAGGGGCAAGCTCTGTGCTGGGTCAGCACTGTCCTCACCCCAGGACCTGCTGAAGCAGCCAGTTTCTGTGGCGGGGGTTGGGGGTGGGGGAGAATAGAGAGAAGCATGAACTGGCACATAAGATTACTTCTGGAAATGACACTTGCTCTCGTGTTTCATTTGCCAAAGCAAGTCACATGGCCACACTTCAGGGGAAGGACATCCTCCCAGGGGTTTAGAAGAAAGGAGCTGGAATCTTCTCCAGCACCGACTACCATGACCGCCCAAGCAGAGAGCCTTGGTGTTATAAACTAACGTACGCACCGGGCACCTACCTGGGTGGTTCAGTTGGTTAAGTGTCTGACTTCGGCTCAAGTCATGATCTCGTGGTCTGTTGGTTCGAACCCTGCATCGGGTTCTGTGCTAATAGCTTGGAGCCTGGAACCTGCTTCAGACCCTCTGTCTCCCTCTCTCTGCCCCTGCCCTGCTTGCATTCTGTCTGTCTCTCTCAAAAATGAATAAACATTAAAAAAATAAACTAACTTATGCTTATTATTCAGGGATTGTTGATAGAATTTCAAATTGGCTTAGATTAGGTTTCTACCCTCAAGGCAGAATGGAAATTTGGAATAGAAATTAAGCTCAGATGTAAAATGAAGTTAAGTTAAGCTTCTAGAACACTGAGTTTGTGCCCTGGGGTTTGCATCTATCCCCCTTGGTCATGCCAAGTCCTGGAGAAAAAGCAGAGCAATCCTATCTGAGGCTGCGGGTCCTGCAGGATCAAAAAGCCAGATCAGAATGGTCATTACCACGAGCCATATTCCATGCCTGGAGGACGCTTCTCGCCTTCCTCCCGGGGTTGGTTTTGCTGGCAGGACGAGAGTTGGTTGGGAGACGAAGAGGCGGCTGTATCCTGACCCAGGAGCTGGGACAGAGGAGGCGATCTGGAGTTTAGGGTTTTGAGAAAAAGAAGGAACTGGGGAGGCACTCAGCACCTGCAAGTCGTAGCTGCACATGGAAGGTTCCAGAGCCAACGCCCACGTCTTCTAAATGTTATTCCATAGTAATAATAGTGGCTCTTCGAGAATCCCTCACTTGGGGCCTGTGCCTGCCCCTGTTGCTCTGGCTCTGCCATCTCATTGTGAGGACGGGTGTCACCGCCCCAGGTCAGAGGGGTTTCACCGGCAGCGCTCGCACTCAGCACCGCAGTTACAAAGTTGGGGCTGGACACTGGAGGTCACCTGAAGGATGGTGCTGCTCGTCCTGTCCTCTCCACGTCTCCCCCTACCCCTACCCCTGCATTTCCCCCAGAGCCCCTCAGCCCCCCCAGGGGAGGGGGGATGGACAACCACTGCGCCATCCAAGCCGGAGGGTTGCTGAACTGCCCGCCCGCCTGTCCGTAAGCAGCGCGGGTGTCTTTGCACTCAGGCTGTGTCTCCAGGCCTCTCTGCCTCTCATTAATTTTGGGAGGCACCGCTTGTCTCTCTCCTCTCTTGTTTGGCGCCCTTCTAATCTATCTTCCACACGGGCCCTCTCCCTGACACAATTTGATTTCCAGGCCGCTAGCAGAGAGAGCTCTGGCTTTGATTTATGTGCTCCTTCTCTGTGCCTTGTGTCTTTGCTACATTTTCACATTTCCTTTAAAGACCCGCAGATGCTTGGCAGAACGCTGCAGAAATAATGCAGAATAAAAGGAAGTTCTAGGGAGCCTGGCGTCTCAGGCTTGATGTAGGAATGAAGGAAGGTTTAGAACTCCTCTGGGTCCGGGGAAAGAAACATGAAGGGCAGATTTTCTCCTGCTTATGGAGTGGTTTTTCAACTTCTTTTTATTGATTTCAGCCCCTTCTGAAGCAGGCATGCAATGACACCGTTCAGAGGTACGATTTGAGAGTCGGGCTGGGTTCCAGAAAGGTGCCTCTGTCACCGGGCTGATTCCCCAGGTCCTCCCACATCTGCACCCCCGCAAAGCCATAGGGGGCTCAGTTGCCCACGAACCAGAAATTTCTGAGACTTCCCTTGTTTCACACAAGGAGCTATAGATACTTTTCAAATGCCTCAATTTTTGTTATTTTGTATTTTATTTTAAACCCACGGGTCATTACGCTAATACCTTTTGCAAACCTGAAACTTATTTGCGAAAAATCCAGACAAGTTGGGTGAGAATTAATTTAGAAACTAAATAGGAGGCGAGGGGGAGTGCATGCGTGAAATTAAGTTCTTTTTATCCCCACTTAGCACAAATTCTTAAGTTTGCTCACATGTTTAAACCAGATGAGCCCCGTAACGTCAGGTGAGGGACATGGAGGCAAGGTATGGGTTGCCCGAGACGCGTATGTTCCGTGGCGTCGGGGGCTAGAGGCAACTTTTTTTTTTATTAAAAAAAGTTTTTTTTAATTTAATGTTTTTTATTTATTTTTTGAGAGACAGAGAGAGACAGCACGAGCAGGGGAGGGTCAGAGGGAGAAGGAGACACAGAATTAGAAGACAGGCTCCAGGCTCTGAGCTAGCTGTCAGCACAGAGCCCGACGCAGGGCTCGAGCCCATGAACCGTGAGATCTTACCCTGAGCCAAAGATGAAGGCTTAACCGACTGAGCCACCCAGGCGCCCCTAGAGGCAACGTTTTGAATGAGCTTGCTAAGTTAAAGGATCCTGGTAGCACCTGAATAGCGCCTTTCTGCAGGAAAGGAGAGGGATGGGAGAGGAATGTTCAACGTCGGATCCATTAAATGGTGCTAGAGAAGGACAACCATGTGGAGGTGACAGCCTACACCTGGTCACCATTCAGGCCCCACGAGCAGGAAGTGACAAGAGGCCTCCAGAGAACAAGCCAAGGAGCTATTGCTGGGCAGGGAACCCACTGGTTCCTGTCCTCTGCACCTCCTGCATTTCATTATGTTTCAGTAATTTTTTTTAAGTTTATTTATTTACTTTTGAAAGAGAGAGGGGAGGTGCAGAGAGAGAGAGGAAGAGAGAGGATCCCAAGCAGGCTCTGTACTGTCAGGGCAGAGCCCGACTCGGGGCTCGAACTCATGAATGGAAAGATCACAACTTGAGCCGAAATCAGGAGTCGGACGCTCAGCCGACTCAGCCACCTGGGCGCCCTTGTGTTTCGGTGCTTTAAGAGGAAGGGAATAGCGGCGGATGGACATCCTGGCCTCGAGCAGGTTAACCTCCAGCCAAAGGGTACACGCCGCTGTGTGGGGTGATCTACAGTTTGAATATTCCAGATCGCCCTGGCAGAGAGTTAGGGTGGGGGGGGGTGCAGGGAGGAGGGGGCATTTGCTTGACTGGAGGAAGAGGGACAATTTCCTACTTGGTTGCTGGAAGGGAGGGAGGGGGCGGCTTTCCTTTTTTGGTAGTTACTAGATTACTAGTTTGACGACCTTTGGCAAGTCACCGCGGAGCCTGCTTCCTCATCTGTAAAATGGCGGAAACGGTATTTTCATCCTTTCAAAAATTATTCGTTGAGCCTCTTGTGTGCCAGGTATTGATCTGGGCACCAGGGAGACAGCAGTGAACAAATCTAAGTCCTTCCTCCTCGAGGGCTTGAACTCCGGTGCAGGGGAGCGGGAAGTAAACAGATTAGCGGGTAGAGGGCGTCAGGTTTTGATGAATGCCACGAGGAAAGATAAAGCAGGGGAAGGCAGAGGGAGGGGGTGCTATTTCATTGTAAGAGGGTGGGGGGGTATCAGGGAACGTTTGACAAGATGATGTTGAAGCAGAGACCCCAGAATGAAGTGAGGGAGTGAGTCATGCAGGTGTCGGTGAGGGGGACGAGCACAGAGGCTGGGGGAGGGGCGGAGGGCTTGTAGGGAAGTAGAGGCAGTAGCAGAGGCAGACGTGGCTGGACCAGGTCGTACGGACTTGAGGTGGCAGTGAACCCTCGGCGTTCTCACTCTAAGCAAGGTGGGGGGCCACAGGCTGGAAGGAAATGGTGCTAATCCACACAGGAGCTGATGGTCGTGGACAGGGTGCCGGTATTAGGGAGAGTGAGCAGTGGACATATTTTGAAGGTAGAGTGGACAGGATTTGCTGATGCATCAGCGTGGGTGGGAGAGAAGGAGAGAAGTCAGGGACGACTCATTGCATGCCAAACGCTGTCCTGAGTGTCCTACAACATGAAAAGTGGTGTAGAGTAGTGTTGATGATCCTGGGCTCAGAGCCACGTGGCCTGGGCTCAGATCCTGGCTTCACCACTGCTCGCTAGGTGACCTGGAGCATTTTACTTCACCTCTCTGCCTCAGTGTCCCTGCCTGCAACTCTGTGCTGACCATACTACCTACCTCACCCGGGGGTGAATATGGTAAAATGCTTGGACTGGTGCCAGGCACATGGCAAGCTGTATATAAATGTGAAGTGATACATATGTCACGTGTTTACATACATGTAGATATAGCATGAGCTTGGGAAACTCAGTAAAATGCCCGCTGCTATTGTTTTTATATAACAATGTGATACAATTTCAAAATAGGCGGGGATTCTTTTAGGTAACTTCCACCCTCCCCGCGGTGATGGCCTCACGGTCCTTTCATTGCAGTCTCCCAGCCCCTCAGCAGGGAATTTTCTCTCCTCTCCCCCAAGGGAATCTTAGCTGGGTCAGAAGTTAGAGAATCACAAGCCTTTAAAGGCCACCACTTCGGACTCCTCCCTTGCGCCTTCTTGGAAACCTCCGTGGGGTGTCATCCTTGCCCCCAGGCTGGAGCCCAGTCCCAACACATCCTCTGCCCTCATTCCGTCCCACTTCTTCCTTTGTTCCTGCACAGACGCAGAGCTTTCACATCTTCTTGAACGCCTTTCATACCCTGCTTTCCCTCCAGGCTGGGGGCTCCCCGCCCCGGGAGTTTGGGGAGGTTTTCCCAAACCACACACTGACCATCCTGCCTCTCAGGCTTCACTCCTCCCCAGTAAGATGACCGTGACGGCCTCCCTGCCCCTTGTCCTTCCCCTCGAAATCCATCCTGGGGCCGGGTCAGCCCCGGGAGCCCGTCTCTCCATCCCCACTGGCAGCCTCTTTGACACAGCCGACACGGGCACCTGCAGAAGCCTCAGACTGGCGCCCCAGAGCCGCCCACACCCACACCCCCTTTGGGTGCATTCTTTGCACTGTCCAGAGTGCTGTTTATCACCGCGGATGTGGCCAGGTCCTCCTCAGCTGTCCGTGGCACTTCAGATCTGGGCTCGTTGCCGTGACTTACAAGGTCAGCACAGACTAGCACCCATTTTCCTCTGCCACCTTTGGCCACCCTCCTCTATACTGTGACCCTCCACTCACATCAGCCTGTTCCAGTCTCCTGAACTCAGCAGACTCCTTACTTCTTCGGGGCCTTTACGTGAGTCTGGAAGGTTCACTTCCTGAATCTTCACCTGGCCTGCGCCTGAGTATCCTTCATGTCTCAGGTCTAATGTCATTGTCCCAAAGAGGACTCCTTGGGTATCCAACTTTGGTTAAATCCCCAGCCCCTCAGTATTCTCTAATAAGCTCCTGTTCTTTATCTGCCTTATCATGATCTTGAATCAGGGGTTTCTTGAGTGACTACTCCTTGTCCTCTTTCAGGAGCCCTGTGAGAGCAGAGCCCATGTGTGCTGGCATCACCTGTGTGCACCGCACACCTCGTGCCCGGCGCAGATCGGCACGCTACGATTTGCTGACTGAGACCGCTGGGTAAGTCAGAGAATAACTGAGCACTTCTCCTCTGCTCAGAAGCCGTCGCTGGCTCCCACCTCCTCCCCCAGAGAAGCCCAGGTTGGTCTGGTCTTAACTCCCATCATTACCCCTCACAGGTCCACACACCAGTAACATAAACTCCTGCTATTCTTTCCACGGGTCCTGCACGTTTCTGCCGTGGGGGCTTTATCTTACCACCAACCAATGGATGACTGGCCCTAAATCACACCCAGTCTTCAGGGTATCATCTGCCCTGAAGCCTTCCAGACACCCCCTGCTGGAATGAATTTTTCCTTCTTCCGGCCTCCCCAGCACTGTCTCTGTGGCCATTTAAGAAATGGGTCACGTTGTACCTCTCCTTTTGAGTTTCTTTCTGTGTGTCTGGTTTGCTACCACACCGTGAGTTTCTTGAGGGAAAGATCTGTGCTCTAATCGTCTCTGTACTTGCCACCTTCCTGCTTCAGCTGGGGCGGGGGCTCGATATAAGTGAAGACAGAAAGTTATTCTGGATTATTGACTCAAAGTGAGGAGGATTTTCCAAAGGCGAGTTTTTCTAAGGTAGATTTTTCTACAGGTAGTTTCCTATGGAGACACGTGGGGGCGCCCTCACCAAGCAAAACTCTATGCTGCCCAAGATGGATTCGTTTCTAAATTATTTTAAAGATGGTGGGGCTTCTTTTGAATTTTGTCTTACCGGTCATATTGATCAGCTGCGGATGACAGGAAGGAGAGGTAAAGGACAACTTAGTGGGCAAAGTAAGAGTTAGTAAATCAAATCCGAAGACCACATCTAGTCAGAGAGACAAGGCAGGACACATCTGTTTTCTCTCAGCGAAGGGGCCTATGATCACAGCTGTGGCTGTAACATTGTATGGTTGTCCTCCAAATAAGGGGGTGCTGGGGGTGGGGCTGTGTCCCCTCAAAGTTGATATGTTGAAGCCCTACCCCCAACGCGGGGTGGTATTTGGGGACTTTGGGAGATGGGTTTAAATTTTTTTTAATGTTTATTTTTTGAGAGAGAGAGAGAGAGAGAGAGAGAGAGAGAGAAAATGTGTGCATGAGCAGAGGAGGGGCAGAGAGAGAAGGAGACACAGAATCTGAAGCAGGCTCCACGCTCTGAGCTGTCAGCACAGACCCTGATGTGTGGCTTAAACTCATGAATGGTGAGGTCATCACCTGAGCCGAAGTTGGATGCTTAACTGACCAAGCCACCCAGGAGCCCAGGAGATACTAGGTGTAGATGAGGCATGGTGGAATTAGTGTCCTTACAAGAAGAGAGACCAGCCCGTGGTCTGTGCTGTGTGCAATGCCATGAGAAGGTGGCCATCTGCATGGTGAGGGGGGAGGGGCAGGAAATGCTCCCTGAGAACCTGGCCCTACTGCCACCCTGGGCTCCAATTCTAGCTTCCAAATCGTGAGAAATGTGTCTCTGTCATTGAACCCACCCAGTCTGGGGGTGTCGTATGGCAGCCCGAATGGATAATCACAGGCCATGTGCAGAAAGGGGTTGTCTTCCATGCTCTTTGCATGAGGTTGGTATTTAGGTAAGAAAATGCCGAGCGGTGCCTGGGTGGCTCAGTCGATAAGCATCAGACTATTGATTTCAGCTCAGGTCATTCTCTCATGGTTTGTGAGTTTGAGCCTTGAGTCAGGCTGACATTGCAGAGTCTGCTTGGGATTCTCTCTCTCTCATTTTCCCTCTGCCCCTCCTCTGCTCACACACACTCTTTCTGTCTTTCAAAATAAGTAAATAACCTTTTATTTTTTTTATTAACTTTGTTTTGGAGTAGTGCAACAGAAGCATGCTGGGCCCATAAACTTTGTTTTGTTTTTTACCATTTTTTATTTATTTTTGAGACACAGAGCATGAATGGGGGGGAGGGGCAGAGAAAGAGGGAGACACAGAATCCCAAGCAGGCTTCAGGCTCTGAGCGTCAGCACAGATTCCGACATGGGGCTCGAACTCACAAACCGTGAGATCCTGCCTGAGCCAAAGTCCGTGGCTTAACCGACTGAGCCACTCAGGTGCCCCAATAACCTTTAAAAAATGAAAAGAAAAAGGAAATGCTGAAACATTTGTTAGGAACAGACAACAGGCTTGTGGTCCCCTACCTGAGCCTCTGATTTTGTTCCCTCGCTGGATATGTGGTCATTGAAGACTCACCTTCTATGTTATAAAGAAGAACCATTGTTCTCTTCGTTCATAACAGTAGGTCAGTGGCCAGTCGCTTTCGATAGTTTGTTTGGACCAGGCTTTTATTTCTATTTTTGGATGTCATCTCTTCCATTCTTAACGTCAGGATGTGATATTGGAACTAGGTGGTGGGAGGTCTGTCTGCCGGGCCGAATGGACTCCCCAACCCGACTGTTGGTCAGACGTGCAAAGCATTAAGTATGTGGTTGACCCTTGAGTGATGTGAGTTTGAACTGTGTGGATCCACTTGAGTGTGGGTTTTTGCAGCACAGCACTGTGAATGTACTTTCTCTTCCTTATGATTTTCTCAATACCGTTTTCTCTCCTCCAGCTTACTTTACCGTGAGAATACAGTAGGTAATCCTTACAGCATACGAAATACGTTCATCCACCATTTATGGTACTGGGGAGTCTTCCGGTCACCAGTGGGCTGTTAGAAGCGAAGTTTTGGGGGGAGTCAAAAGTAGTAGATGGATTTTTGACTGCGCAATGGCCCAGTGCCCCGAACCCCCTTACTGTTGGCAGGTCAGCGGTAATTAATCCAGGAAGGTCAGTTCAATAGCACCCCACTGCACCTGGGGCACTGTGTCATGCCTGGATTTACACGTGTCAAATCATTGTTGTCCTGATTTCTCATCACGATCCTCTATTTTTAAATGTTTATTCATTTTTGAAAGAGATAGAGAGTGAGCAGGGGAGGGGCAGAGGAAGAGGGAGACACAGAATCTGTAACAGGCTCCAGGCTCTGAGCTGTCAGCACAGAGCCTGATGCGGAGCTCAAACCCACAGACCTCGAGATCATGACCTGAGCCGAAGCTGAATGCTTAACTGACTGAGTCACCCAGGCGCCCCAAGACCTTTACATTTTTAAACTTGCATGTTTGTTTATTTGGATAAACCGAATTGACTAAGCTGGGAACATTGGCAGAATTCAGAGGCATGTAGTGAACAAACGTCCCAGGTGCCTGGCGCAGTCGGTCAAACATCTGACTCTTGATTTCAGCTCAGGTCGTGATCCCAGGGTTGTGGGATCGAGCCCCAGATCAGGCTCTGCACTGAGCGCGGAGCCTGCTTAAGATTCTCTCTCTTCCTCTGCTCCTCCCCAGCTTGTGCTCTCTTTAAAAAAGAAAAAATCTAAGGTCCAGTTTAAAGGGTTTACACGGCAAAACAAACACCTCTCCCCTCCCGTCCCTCCTTCTTCCTCCCTCCGCCCACTCACATGCTTCCTGCTTCTGTGTGCAGATCTCCGTGTGGGGGTGTTTGCGTGGGATCGCACCTGTACATAAACTAAAGACAGGGCTGAGTTTCACGTCTGGGTCAACATGATGTAGCCACGAAAACATGTGTCTCCTCCCTCACCTCCTACCTGGAAACCGCGGGGCTCTCTGGGAAGGCTTTGAACACTCACAATCCATGGAGTTCACGAGGAGGCACCAAACCAATTATGACTGCATCCTGAGAAGTAGAGAAGTCCCAGTGGGTGTCTAGGTTACCCCTTTTTCCTAAGTGCGTATATTCTAGGGGCACCTGGGTGGTCAGGTGGTTAAGCATCTGATTTGGGCTCAGATCATGTTTATTTATTTGGATAAACCGAATTGACTAAGCTGGGATCATTGGCAGAATTCAGAGGCATGAACAAACGTCCCAGGTGCCTGGCACAGTCGGTCAAACATCTGACTCTTGATTTCGGCTCAGGTTTGTGAGATTAAATGCCCCCCCCCCCACCCCCTTATTGCGTTCTGTGCTGATAGGGACAGCCTTCTTGGGATTCTCTCCCTGTCTCTCTCTCTCTCTCTCTCTCTGATGCACCCCACCCCATTCATGCTGTTTCTCTCTTTCTCTCAGAATAAATAACATAAACTAAAAAAAAAAGAATTTGAAAAACTAAAAAATATGTGTATTCTGTGACATAGAACGTAAAGTTGGAGTAATACAGTGTGGTGTTTTACCACTTACTTTTTTCTTTAATAAATTATAAATACGCCTGTGGCACAATTTCCTTCTACAAATGACTTAAGTAACATCATGCTGTAACTTTATCCTGTAATTTTACCGTAATTTATTTAACCAATCTGTCTTGACCTATATTTAAATTGTTCCTAATTTTTAACATTGTAAGTAACACCACCGTGAACACCTTTTTGCATACTCTCTCTGCACATCTCTGATATTTCTCTAGGATGAATTCCTAGAAGCCAACTTATTGGATCAAGGATATGATCATATCTGATGGTCTGTCCAGAGACATCGTTCTTCTCCCAGGTGTTTTTACAAAGAAAGGGTGTGACCTCGGGTTAGACTTAGAAATCACCTGTCTCTGTGGTTCAGTGGACTCCACAGTGATTAAAATACCCACTTGTCTTACACTCACGTGTGCATATGGCTTTGCAGAATGAGTAGTTTTCCAGGTATTTTAAAGACTTCCTCTGCATTGATAACAACTCAGAGAATTTGGCTTAGTGGGCAGATGATGGGCTGGACAGAGGGCGAACAGGTAAATCAAGAATCACTACAATTTTGCTGCATTGTTTGACCATTCCGGACAGTTCACAGATTGATTATCAAAAACTCCAGAGAGAGACTCAGATGTTGTAACTTTGAGATTAGATTATCAGTGACTTAAGAAACGGTGTTGTGCAAAAATGCTTATTTCAGTAATTTGGCAATGTCTGTTGTTTGTGCCCCTTTGTCATATAAGAGATGTGGTCTTGCCCAAGGGACCAATACAAGCAGCATCGTCTCCCCTCCCCCCAAGTCATGGGAAAGGTTCTCTGGTTTTTTTTTCTTTTTTTGCATTGTCTTTTATATATGAAGATGCCGCTTTGGGCCTCCTTCGATCAGATACGCCCTCTTGATTGTTGTTGTTGCCGTCATTGCAAACATGTTGCTCACAGCCTTCTTTTGCATTCGGTCTCTCTCCCCGCTGCCACCTGCTATGACTCACCGCCATTGCCATTACGCCATTACCAATGGCTTCCACCATTCTCAGCGTGGCATAGAGGGACACGAACTGGGTCTGGAATCAAGACATCCAGGTTCTTGGAGCGCCTGGGTGGCTCAGTCGGTTAAGCATCTGACTTTGGCTCAGGTCATGATTTCACCATTTGTGAGTTTGCATCCCACCTCAGGCTCTGTGCTGACAGCTCAGAGCCTGCAGCCTGTTTCAGATTCTGTGTCTCCCTCTCTTTCTGCCCCTTCACTGCTCACACTCTCTCTTTCCTTGAGAAATAAATATTTTTAAAAAATTAAAAATATAAAGACATCCAAGTTCTAGGAACCTAACCTCTGTAGACTTATCTACTCAGCTATCAAATGGGAGAGGTAAGTTAATTGAGGTTGTTCAAGAATAGTCAGAGCTGGACAGTTGTTAAAACAGGAAGAACACATTTCTTTTTTTTTTTTTTTAATGTTTTTATTTATTTTTGAGAGAGAGAGACAGCGTGAGCAGGGGAGGGTCAGAGAGAGAGGGAGACACAATCCAAAAACAGGCTCCAGGCTCTGAGCTGTCAGCACGGAGCCCGATGCAGAGCTCGAACCCACAAACCGTGAGATCATGACCTGAGTCGAAGTCAGATGCTTAACTGACTGAGCCACCCAGGCGCCCCGGAAGAAACATTTCACTCGGGACTACTGCAATAGGGGTAGAGAGACCTCAGTACAGGGCCAGGCTCGATTCTGAGTACAGCGTGCACAAGTGGGGGTGTATAGCCAAGGAGCAGGGTGAGGGGGGTGGAAAATGACTAAGAAGAGACATCAGTGGTGACCTGACCTAGCTGGACTCTTGCTGCAGGCAGGCCAGCGTGATCAAACGTCACCGGGGGTGTGCCGGAGGACGCAGCACCTCAGCTGATACTGAGGAGACTGGATGTGAAGGATGGGTCCTGGCTGAGCCAAGTTAGCAGGCTTCTTGTAGAACTGGACAATGCAGAGACAAACACAAGTTTCTAAAAGTTGAAGCCAGGTGCGAAAGGGGTTGAGGAGAGAATATTTGTTTTCACACTGTGTCGTGAGGAGCTCCGGGGGCTCAAGGAGGGGACTTCGGGCTGCGGAGGGGTTCCAGGGGGTGGTGTTCAGAGGACCGTGGGGCCAGGGATGGCCCCAACCTCACCGCTAGCCTAACAGTTGCGCTCTTACTCCTGGCATATTGGGTTCTATTCAAAATCTGTTGGTTTGTTTTAAGTCAGTAGAGCCCTTTTGTTCTGAGGCACCTGGGGGCCTCAGTCAGTCAAGCATCTAACTTAGGTTCAGGTCATGATCTTGCAGTTCGTGAGTTCAAGCCCGGTGTTGGGCTCACTGCCGTCAGTGCAGAGACTGCTTTGGGTCCTCCATCCCCCTCTCTCTGCCCCTTCCTCTCTTGCGCTCTCCCCCAAATAAATAAAAACTTAAAAATAAAAGAACCCTTCCCCAATCTAAGACCATTAGACCAGAAAATGTGTGAAGACAGTTCCAGACACGCCATTTTAGGATTGTGAGCCAGCCGACCGCAACCTAAGGGCTTAATTTTCTTCCTAACCCGTGTCCCAGGGAATTCTGCATGAGGGAGAGAGGCTTTTTATGAATTACAGAAACTTGCTATGCTCGGTCTGCCTTTCCTTCATGAGAGGCTTCCCCTTCAAGGACAGACCCTTTCTTCCAGCCCATTTTCATAGCCAACACTGAACTTGACATGCACTTGAGCACGTCTCTCGCACTTCCCGGGGATAAGTATTCATCCCCACTCCTGACTTCGCATTTTAGGGCATTCATCCTCCGCGGAAGGCCCTGATTATTCATCCATTTCCACAACACATGCTGTCGTATGATTGGCGCCCGTTCTGCCGCGGACGAAACTGGAACACAGAAGGCATAAGCAACTGACCTCAAATAGCACACACTGGCACTGTGGAGGGGGGGGGGGCGGAGAATGAGGACCGAGCTTCCTAAAAACAGTTCCCTTCTTGCTAAATGCTACCCTGCTGTGAGGAGACTCATTTCTCTTTTCTGATCCCCTGATGGCACCCGGAGAGCTTCTCTCTTTTTCTCTTCTTCTGGGAAACCAGCCAGCACAGTTTGGCTGCCGTGCCCGATGGAGGCAGCCTCTGGGCTTGGGAAGGCGGAGCCACCATCAGAAGACACACCTTGTCAGGCTCCTGGGAGGGCGACGACACCTTTCCGGTGAGCCACTCAGCGAGGGCTGCCCTTCCTGACCCAGAGCACCTCACCGAGTCTAGTGCCTTTTGTCGGAAAGGGGCCTCTCAGAATAACCCAGAGCCAACCAAGCGGTGGAGTTTCAGATAACATTTAAACTCAACATTGTAGTTCATGACTTAAAGCCCAGGCTCACTTCATCTGCAAGGATGGAGATTTTCTTTTACAGGGAGAGGATTTGGGAGTCCCAAAAGTCTAACATGGCACGCTAGGAGGCCGAGCCCACGGAACAACAAACAGAGGTTACACCATAAGACGGAGCTCTCCAGCCCTCCGCGTCCCGCGGCCTTTACAGACGACGGTAATACTGTGTTTGCGTTGGCAGTACCACTGCCGCCAACCCAGGGCGACTGTCCACCTCCACCCCCGGCCACGTGAGGGGCCAGGGGATCAACGCTCTTGTCCCATCACTCTGGCTGCTGCCCAGCCTCAGGCAGCTCTGCGGAATTACCGAGAGCCGACGTGGAGCCTGATGATGGCAGAGTGAATTTTCCAGAAAGAGACAAAAATTAAGTCTCGATGCCGGAGAAGACAGTGTGACTCTGCTGTGGACACCCTGGCTTTCCCTGGTGGAGTCCTGAGGGGATGGGAAGTATTTTTAAAAATTCAAGGGGCGCCTGGGTGGCTCAGTCAGTCAAACATCCAGCTTCGGCTCAGGTCATGATCTCTCAGTTCAGAGCCTGGAGCCCTCTCTCTCTGCCTCTCTCCTGATTGTGATCTGACTCTATCTCTGTCTCTCAAAAATAAATAAACTTAAAAAAAATAAAGAATTCAAGATAATACCACAGTGAGACACCACCGCAGACCCATTAGGATGGCTACTGTCCAGAGCTGGCGAGAAATGGACATCCTGGAAATCTTGTGCACTATTGGTGGGACTGTAAAAATGAGATGGCGCATACAGAAAGCAATGAATTATACACCGACCTACTATATAACCCAACAACTGCACTTCCGGGTGTGTGCCCAAAAGAATCGCAAGCAAGGACTTGAAGAGATGTTTGTGTGCCCGTGTTCACAGCAGCGCGATTTACCGTAGACAAAAGGTGGTAATAAACCAAGTGTCCGTCAACAGATGAATGGGTAAACAAATGAATGGTCTTTCTATCCAACGGAATATTACTGAGCCTTAAAAAGGAAGGAAATTCTGACCCCTGCTACAACATGGGTGAATTCTGAGGACCTTATGCTACGGGCAATAAGCCAGTCACAGAAAGACAAATAGCGCACGATTCCACTTATGTGGGGAAACCAAGAAAAATGAAATCACACGATGTGGAGGGGAGAATGGCCAGGGCCCCTGGGGAGACAGAGAATGGAGACTTGTTTCATGGATGCAGAGCTTCATTTTTGCAAGATGAAAGGACATTTTTGCAAAATGAAAAGAGTTCTGGAGGTGGATGGCGGTGATGCTTTTACAACCACGTGACTGTACCTCATGCCACTGAGCTGTACATTTAAAAGTGGTTAAGGGGCACCTGGGTGGCTCAGTCGGTTAAGTGTTTGACCTCAGCTCAAGTCATGATCTCGCAGTTTGTGAGTTCCAGCCCTGCGTCGGGCTCTGTGCTGACAGCTCGGAGCCTGGAGCCTGCTTCGGTTTCTGTGTCTCCCTCTCTCTCTGTCCCTCCTCCACTTGCACTCTCTCTCTCTCAAAAATAAACAAACATTAAACAAAAGTGAAGTTACTAAAAAAAATGGTTAAGATGGTATTTTTGATGTTATGTGTATTTCATGACATTACAAAAAATTCAGCATGTAGGATAAAACAAAACTTAAGATAGGTTTGGAAGGTTCTCAGGCAAGAAAGGACTTGTGCCTTGATTTTCTAGAAAAGGCATCAAGCCTTGTGGAGAGAAGTCACCTCTGCTAGAGCGCGTGACATCTCTGCAAAGCCCGCAGGAGAGGAGGTGGCCCCGCCCCATCCCTCTCCTCCCGACCTCTCTTGACCAATGGAACCTCCCCTCTGGAGGGACGCCAGGGAAGCAAAGCCCCATCCGACTGACTCAGAATGACTGGGAAGTCCATGAATGGACGTGGGTTGCCTGGAAGTGACTAGATTAATTTCTGCTACGGAGACAGAAAGGATGTTATAGAAAAATGTAGCCAACCCGCGCCTGCATGTTGGAGGTGGTGGCCATACGACTCCCACTCCAGAAAATAGGGGAACGTGTTGCCGGAACAAACCAGTGCGGCTGCTGGGTCTCCCCCGAGGGCCAGCCATCTGGCTGCACCCGTATGGTGCTGTCACTTCCTTTTCTTCACGTGGTCTTTCCCAGACTAACTTCCTCGGCGGAGGTGACCGGCCGCAAGGGGCCTGGCACACATTAGAATCTGCCTTGCTCCCATGCAAAGAACCCTTTCCCGTTTTTGCGGGGTTCAGGAGCTGCAGACGTCTCTGTGATTGGTCCTGGTAGGAGGTTTTAGATTTTGTGAACTTTGTCAGGGCATAACGAGTGTGTGTGAGTGTGTGTTTGTGAGTGTGTGTGTGTACTGCTGTTCATTCATACTCCTTCTGAACCAGACTGCCCTTTTCGTATATGCCCCACACATCAGCCCTGGGTGAGGTCTCCTGTATATGCTCGTATCTACCCTGCCATATGGCTGTGTCTTCTTCTTGCTTTCCTAGGGTCTCCTCCTGAGCATTTCCGGGGCTCTCCGAGGGGGCCAGTGTGTCCCAGCAACCCACGCTGGCTGTTGCTCGCCCGCCCCTGGGCCTTTGCCAGCACCCGGAGGGGGAATCTTAGCCACCATCCCTCGTGGCTCCCTCCCCTTTCCGTGAGGCTCCCTCCCCTAGTTTTGGCACCTTCCGCCCAAGGCGGACACGGACTCTTCCCTGGCCCTCCGCCCCCAGTGTGACAGCTCAGGTCAGGTTGTCGATTTGTCCAGACTCTTATTTTTAGGAGGGTAGGACACAGAGAATAACACCAGGGTGGTGACGGGCACAGGGTAGGCGCCGAAGAGGTATCCGCTGAAGAAATGAACGTGGCCGACACTGTGTTGACTCCTTGCCTGTGAGGCTCCATGAGGTGGGAACCGACTTACACTTGAACCAGTCCCCACCTTGCAGGCTGAGCCCAGCTTCGGCCTCGAGGGACCAGCAGCCTCCAGCCCTCTCCTTGCTCCTTGTTTCCTCGCTCCCAGATGGGCCCATTCCAGGGGGACGGAAGATGGGAATGCCCACCCCTCCCACATGGGGGCATGGTCTTGCCCAGAGACCTCCTCCAGGACTCAGCGGGCCAAACCGGCCCCTTCCAAACCTTCAGTCTCGGACAGCCTGGTGGCTTCCGCAGCCCCTCCTCAGATCGGAGGTGGGCACCTGTAAGAAGAAACCACTCCCAGAACATGACAACGACAGAACACCCCACGTTCAAACCAGAAGAGTGAAGGACGGTTCCTGCACAGCATCCTCTACACCCAGGCAGAGAAAAGGAGCGTTGCTCCGACAGGACTGCCTGGTCTGCAGGTCTGGGAGCCCTTCCCTGAAGTGTATACACAGTTCTTAACAAATCACTTTCTTGAGGTGTGGTGCACACACAAAATGTCAGACATAGAAATGGAAACATTTTTTATAAATGTTTATTTTGAGAGAGAGAAGAGACAAGGGGAGGGGCAGAGAGAGAATCCCAAGCAGGCTCCACGCCATCAGCATAGACCTCGACGCAGGGCTTGAACCCACGAACCGTGAGATCATGACCTGAGCCGAAACCAAGAGTCAGACAGACTGAGGCACCCAGGTGCCCCCACATGTAAATATTTTTAATGCCTAGAACTTGCTGAGTTGGAGATAAGTACATTCCTGGGAAACTGTTGGCATGATCGATGCTGTAAATATGGCCGTATCTCCAGAAGTTCTCTACTACCCTCTTTTCCCCCCATTTTTTGTGGAAAAAAAACCCACTTAACATAGGATCTCTACCCTCGTAGCAAAATTTTAAGTACCCAGCATTGTCGTTCGATATCAGTTCTCTGCCGGCCCGTGGGTCTCCAGGACTTGTCCATCCTGACGCGTTCTACCTCCGACCATTACATGCTCCTTCCCCTCCCTTCCGCCCTGGGCACCCACCATTCCACGTCTGCTTCTGGGTCCGAGTGTTTTGGATTCCTCCTGTGCGCGGCACCACGCAGCCCTCGCCCTTCCGTGCCTGGCTTATTTCACTTTGCAGAAGGAAATCCCGCGTCCGCAGCACGGCGGTGGCCCTGTCCGCACATTTTCTCGCACCGGCCCGATTCAGCTTCTCAGTGGACGACATCCCGTTCTGGTGACTATGCGGCCTCGCAGAGAGCAAGGAGTCACATATGAATCCTGCTCACCCCAGGGGCCTAGGGTGGCTTTCCCTACACAGGAAAGTCTGCCTGGTGGGCGAATTCCAGTGTCTTGTATAGTCGGGGCCCCTCCCCCAGCCCCTCCCCATCCCCATCCTCCCCTCCCCCCTCCCCAGGAGCTCTCCTGGCTCGTGGGGAAAGGGTCACCCGTTGGCTGCTGAGGGAAGCCCAGCCCCGTCCTGGATCCTGCTGTTTGTTCTGGGCTGGTGGCCTTGCCCCTGCTGGGCCCCCGGGTCGGCTCAGTTGCCCAGGCTGGTCTGGATCTGACCCTCCAACCCACCCCCCCACCTGGCTTCTCCACCCTCATGGACATACCAACTGTGTCCCCTGCAGGGATCCCCGCCTTGGCCTTGGTCTCGGCAGTTCCTTTCCTGGCTCGGGTGCCAGCCGCAGGACGACATCCATTAGCATCGCCTCCCTCTCCACTTGTCGTTTATTGGTTCCAAACACCCCCTTTCTACACTAGTTGGAGAAAAAGAAGTGATGCTTTGTGTATTTTCCCTTCTCTGTCCGTTCTTTCCTGCCTCCTCTCCCTCTGGGAGACTGGACACACCGCGGCAGGCAGGGGACTCGGCTCATCCTTGTGTCCAAGCGAAGAGAGGGCGTTTCCGCTGTGAGGTTGGCTGGGTCAAGGTCCTGGACAGTCTTTTCCTTTTGGCTCCTATGCTGTCTGGCAGGAGGTCAGCCGTGCTCTGCCTGGAGTTGGGGGGGCCCGGGGGGGACCTGACACAAAGGTGGCCCCTCAGGCTTCTGGTGGGTGGTGCCCGGGCACAGACATTCCCTCCCTGTTCCCCGGCCGCCAGCTGGGCCTTGGCTCTCTCGCGTCCGCCACGCCAGCTCCGTTCTTCACCGGGGGCCGAAGGCAGCTTCCCCCCACCCGTCCTGGACGTGCTTCTCGGTCCAGGGCCCGTCTGCGGTGCGAAGTCATCGCCTCTGTGGCTCGGGATGAAATCCAAGGCAATTTTCAGGGGAGACAAGTGACGGAGTCCCAGCTTCTGCTTGGGGCTTGCCTTTGGGCTGACGTTTCTCCTCGGGGCCTGCAGCGCCCTGGTGAACAAGGGCCGCCCCTCTGGGACCCCCGAGAAAACTGCGCAGACGTCCCAGGCTGTCATGTTGTGGCGTCAGAGGAAACTATCAGGACACCGGTCAGAGGCTGGGCCACAGGCCTCAGTTGTAGCAACACTTCTGTCTCTTTGCCTCTCAAACTCCCCCTCCAATCCGCCCCCTCCCCTCCCCGAAACCTCAACGGGAATGTTTTCCAGCCAAGATCTGAAAGTCTTTCGAAGACGATCATAAATCGTTTCTCCACCACCTCCAATAGTAGATGTACAGCACATTCTGTGACTCACGGAAGTTCCAGGTGAGGGAGGAGAGCCTGACTAGCTCAGCCGGTAGAGCATGCGACTCTTGACCTGTGGGGTGTGAGTTCAAGCCCCACACTGGGTGTAGAACTTACTGAAAGAAAAGAAGGAGGAATGAAAAAAGAGGTCCAGTTGGGGTGTGTGGGTGGCTCAGTCAGTTAAATGTCCAACTCTTGGTTTCGGCTCAGGTCATGATCTCACGGTTTGCGGGTTCAAGCCCCACATCGGGCTCTGTGCTGACAGCATGGAGCCTACTTGGGATTCTTTCTCCCTTTCTCTCTGACCCCTCCCCCCACCTACACTCGCTGTCTCAAAATAAATTAACACTTTTTAAAAAAAGTTCCAGCTGAGGGGACAGAAGCTCTGCAAGGGTGAGGGGCAGGTAGGGGGCGTCCATGCTGACCCCCTTTAAGGTCACCCTGCACATCTAACTGTCGTGGGCGCGTGTGTGTTTACTCGTGTGTGTGAATGCACGGGCAGCCTTTCATCTGGATCACCACGCCTGCTCCGTGTGATGTCACACAGTGCAGTGTAGACGGCAGCTCTTTACCAGACCTCGTGTTCCGGACACACACCCCGTCACAGCCCTCGGTGTCTCTGAGGACAGCTGGGTCCCTGGGGACACCTGTACAGCAGCTATTTCTCAAAGTAGACAAATACAGCGAGGGTTTTGTGATTGATTAAGGGGCCCTTTAACCAGGAGAGAAAATATAAGCTGTTTGTAGTGAGTTGAGGCCAGAGATGCCTCGATGTGAACTGATAAAAATACCCAGGCGTGACTGTGCCCCGTATACCCTTGGAGCGATGCCAAGTGTGCAAGAATTGACGGACTGCGACGGGGTCCAGAGGAAAGCCTCGCGTGCTAGTTATTCTGCATGGGCTGTGCGGTGTCTGTGGTTCCGTCGGCTGCTGGATGCGAGAAGCCAGTGCACTCAGGGGCGCCGGGGGGCTCCGTCGGTTCAGCATCTGACTCTTGATTTTGGTCATGATCTCACAGTTTGAGGGCTCGAGCCCCACGTAGGGCTCTGTGCTGATGGCGTGGAGCCTGCTTGGGATTCTCCCTCTGTCTTCCCCCTCTCTCTGCCCCTCCCCTACTTATGCTCTCTCTATCTCTCAAACTAAATAAATGAACATTTTTTAAAAAGTGCACTCTGGATTCCAGTTTTTATATGTTTGGAGATCTCCTGAAGGTGTTTCCGAGGATCTCTCCAGCCTCAGTGCAGAATGCAGAACAGGTGTGCGCTTACAGGGCCGCCCCCACCCCTCCAGCCCTTGCCTTTCTCTTTTGGGTCTCAGGATCCCTCCTACTGACGACCCCTTGTCCCTCAGAAAAGGGGAGGGGATTGACTGCAGACCCCCAAGGGTCTCTTAGGAGCAGGCGTGCTTTTGGAACTTACCTCACACTGAACATCTCCATTTCGGAAAACCTATTTGTTTACGAGTGAGGTTCTGCTGCTTCTTCCCCCCTCCTTAAGGTCCTTTTCTCTCCCACTGTGGGGTGGAGCGATTATAAAGATCAGTGAGTATTTACTGAGCACCTACTATATACTAGGCGGTGTTTTATGACTAGGGACATGACTAGGATATCCTTCCACGTATCTAGTGCTTTACTGTTTACAAAGAGCTTTTGGTTCACTCACCTCATCTTCCTGTTTTCTTTGTGCATTTTTTTCTATGGTGCTGAAAGACACTTAGTGTAAAATGTACTGCCTGAGTTATTTTTAAGTGTATAATTCAGGGGCGTTCGGTCTCCTCATACTGTTGTGAAATGGATCTCCAGAGCTTCTTCATCTTGCAAAACTGAAACTCATTCCCATTAAATGGTGAGTCCCCTCACCTCCTCCCGGAGCCCCGGGTGACCCCAGCCTGCTTCTGTCTCCGCGAATCTGACTCCCCTAGGAACCGCGTGTCCGTGGAATCATGCACGATCTGTCCTTCGATTTCACTTAGTACCACGTGGTCCAGCCTCATCCACAGTGTAGTGTGTGACTCTAATCTTTTGTCAACCTCAGGTTGGGGCTCTGTGTTTGGCAGGTGAGAAAATTGAGGCTCAGAAGGATTAAGCAATTGCTCAGGACCACGCAGCTAGTGGGTTGAATCGTGTCCCCTAAAAGATATGATCAAGTTCTAACTCCTGGTACCTGTGAATGTGACCTTTCATGGAAATAGGGTCGTTGGAGATGTGATCCAGCTCTGGGCCCTGAGACGAGATCTTTCTGTCTTTCGGGTGAGCCCTACACCTACCCACTGATGTCCCCGGAAGAGAAAGGACAGAGAGATTTGAGATACTGAGGAGCATGGGGAGGAAGGCCATGTGACCAGAGAGGCAAGCTGCCAAAGCCACACGCACCTTGAGCCTCCTGTCACTGGCACAGGCAAAGGAAGACCCCTCCCCTGGAGCCTTTGGAGGGATGTGGCCCCGCTCAGACCTTGGTTTCAGACTCTAAGCTTCACAGCTGTGAGCAGTAAATTTCTGTTGCTTTGAGCCCCTCACCCCTGGGGTCCGGGGATCTGTTCCATCAGCCTTAGCAGAGAAACACCGCTCGGGAGCACCAAGAGCAGGACCCGGATGCTGTGCCATCTAGCCCCGTGTTCTTCCCACCACAGTGGGTCAGGACAGAGGTCCGCCGCGAGGGCAGGAGGCTCTCTGTGTGGCAGAGTTGGTACAGGAGAGAAAAGAGCTATTTTGTGGAATGCCCTGCCTAGTCCCTTGCTCCCTTCCACACCTACTGAGCCTCCTCCCCTCCCCCTACTTCCCAAACTCGAAGAGGCCCCAGAATTCAAGCCACCCAGTAGATGGGCTGAAATAACCCTGCACCGCCTGCCCTCTGTCCGCCCCGCCAAATCGGTTCCTGCCTTCTCCACCCCGCTGTCTGCGTAGGTGCTGGCCCGTAGGGACGGATCGATGCGCTCTCTTGTCCCTGGCGTCCAGGTGAGGGCAAGGGGGGTGAGGTCAGGGGGCTCTGCTGGGTCACCGTGGCGAGGCTGGACCCTCAGCCAGAGGTCACGGCCCGTCTGATTATCTCCTCCTGGACTAGGGGCCACAGTCTCTCCTCTCCTTTCTAGTCATCACGGTGGCACTTCTCTGGGCCCTCACCCAGACCTTTGCGGCTGGTCCTTTCGTGAACAAACCCACCTTGAATCACCTTCTGGGCCTCATGACAGCTGTTTCCTCTCCAAACCGTGAGTCACACAAACCACGAGCACATGAGCTTCACGGGGGCACCTATTTTTGTGCTGTATCCCAAGTGCCTGGGGAGTTCCTGGTAAATATCGGCACAGGAAATGTCTGTTGCATGTTGTATGGGACTCTCACATGGGCTGCAGGCTTATCTGCATTATTAATTCCTAGCATTTATTTCCCCCCCTTTATATATTTTTTAATGTTTATTTTTTGAGAGAGAAACAGAGAGACAGAGTGTGAGCGGGGGAGGGACAGAGAGAGAGGGAGACACAGAATTCGAAGCAGGTTCCAGGCTCCAAGCTTTCAGCACAGAACCCAACCCAGGATTCGAACCAACGAACTCTGAGATCGTGACCTGAGCCGATGTTGGATGCTTAACCGATTGAACCACCCACGCACCTCTATTTCCCCCTTTATATAAAGAACATTGTCAGGCACCTCAGATATAAGATATTATGAAAAAATAAAATATTATATAAATATTATTATTAATAAACCTTAAGGTTATTTTTTAGACCCCTTCCCCATCCCATTTGGTTAGGATAGCAGGACCCACAAAAAACATTGAACTTCTCCCTACATTGAAACAATTGAAGCCTGAACCTCTGTCTCTCTGACTTCCACACTTCCTTTTCCTGTGAGCTTTTCCCTGCAGATGGAGTGGCTGACGTCACCACGCTCGCCGCTGCTCGGTCCTGCCCTCACATTGCCTCCAATGTCCCTCCTGTCTCCGTTCAGTGGCAAAGCTTTTCCTTCTAAAGGTCACTGACGACATCTTTAAGGAGCCAAAGATCTTTCTCCACATCCCTCCCCCTGCACTTGGGCTACCCTTGACCGACTCATCAGGTCAGCTTGGATGGACTGAACTTCCTCTTGTATCTCTTGTGGACCTTTGGTTTCCTTTATCACCTGCTCCTTCTCCAGCCACTGCTGCCATACATGAAGTCATTGTCTCCTGGACCAAGATGTAAGCCACCAAGGGCCAAGAGCAGTGGGTGCTGCCCTGCGCACCCATGACCCTCTGGCCAGCTCTGATCTCACAGGAGATGCCCAGGAGATGGTCATGAGTTCTGGTCTTCTCCCTCCCCCTGGTCCCTGCCCTTGTTCTTCCTGGTTTCACCTTGTTGTAGGCTGGCCCCACCACCGAGCCCTGCTCCCTGTTTCATTCCAGACTCAGTTCCCAGGTAAGAGGGGCTGGAACCTCTAATATTGCCCCTTAATGGACACTTGGATTCCTCTTGCAATAGTTATCACTTGGTGTATTAGTCACGGTTCTCCAGAGAAACAGAACCAATAGGATTGATCTGTCTATCTATCCATCCATCCATCCATCCATCCATCCATTTATCCATCCATCCATCCATTTATCCATCCATCCATCCATTTATCCATCCATCCATCCATCCATCCATCTATAAGAGACTTATAATGAAGAATTGGCTCACACAATTATGGAGGCTGAGAAAGTCCAATGTTCTGCTCTCTGAAGGAGAGGCCCCAGGGAAGCCAGTGG
>PJEM01004508.1:126344-152189 GCA_004023845.1 Helogale parvula | reverse complement strand
AAGAGGGGGGGGCGGGCAGAGACAGACAGAATCCCAAGCATGAGATCATGACCTGAGCCGAAATCAAGAGGCATACACTTAACTGACTGAGCCACCCAGGCTCCCTGATCATTCCTTCTTTGCAGTCAGTCTCTCTTAGGTTCATTAAACTCTCACAGGGATCAAAGGGCGGGAGTGGAAAATCTTAGATCTCAGATAATCATAGCTGTGAGCTATAGAAATGGGAGAGAGAACCGCCTGGACGGGACTGCAGTTCTAAGTCCACAGGCCAGGAGCCGAAGCTGACCACGCCTAAGGGTCACCCACATGGCCACCTATTCAACAGGAACCAGGAAGATCTGCCTCAGTCACTTGGGCTAGCTAAATGGGAAGATTTGTGCAGAGGCCCCCAGCCTTGGGGCACATCTACCAGGCGTCCCCAAGGTCTGGTACGGGAGACATGTGGTCAGTCACCGATGGTCATCAAGCTCCATGCACGCAGGATCCATTGGTCCCCCAGGATGCTTGGCTTCACACCCTGAGCTCACTGAGGGCAGGGCCCATTTCTGGTTCAGCTCTGTATCCCCAGCACCGGCACTTTGGGCACGGAATGAGAGCTCAGGAAACAGCTGTTCAGTACCACTGTCCATTTCACTGTATCCACAGGCTGCTGGTATTCTTGCTTTGTTCATTCACTGCCACCAAGTGGGACTAACTTAATCATCTCAGGTAGGCAACTACCTCTGCTATTTTAAAATGTTTTCTAGTAAGAGAATTCTCCACCATCCTTAATAACACATTACAGTATTTAATAACCGCTTGTCAGGAAGTTCTTCCCATTAGCCAACTTCTCTCTCCTGTGGAATGCCAAACCTACTTCCACTGTCTGTCCCCTGTAGAGACAGAGAATAATTAACGATACACCATTCCTTATGTAATAATTCTTTATCTGCTTGAAGGTTATTTACTGGTCTTATAAAAATTGTCTTTCTATTGCCCTAGTCCCAAGGCACTAGTATAATGTAATGATAGAGAAGTAAGGACTGACACAAACCCTAACCTCCGGTTCTTTCCTGCCATGATTTTAATCAAATGTCAAATGAAAAGATGGGCAAGTAATGAGGGCTGAGGTCAATACCACTCTGAGATGCCCCACTGTGCAGGGTTGTTTCTGTGCAGCTGTAGCTCATGCTGACATTCTGCAAAGCACGCCCGCCTGCTGCCCCTGGGCCTCAGAGCACATCCCTCATGGGCAAGCCCTTGCCTTTTGGAGGACTGTGGCCGTTCTCTGGGATCCTTGAGTTCAACGCAGATATGTCAAGTGCTTATGCCCATCGCCAAATTTTTGAGTACCTATGCAAAAGTATTTTAGACTTTATATATATCTTTTCTGACCCTCACAACTGCTTACAAAGCAGGTTTTATTGTTATCCCCATTTTACAGAAAAGAAAATGAAAGCTAAGACTGGTCAGTCCTGCAGATTATAATTAGTATAGCTAGGACCTGAACCCCAGTAGTCTGATTCCAAGGTCTCCGCTTGTGACCCAACACTGTGATGCCAGCCTGTAATTTAACTGCTTTGTAGGCAGCCTTTCTTAAGGGGATACAATTTACATACAAGAAATTCACCTCGGGGGGCTCAGTCATTAAGTGTCCAATTCTTGATTTCAGCTTTGATTTCACGATCTCACAGTTCGTGAATCTGACCCTCACGATGAGCTTCACACTGACAGTGCGGAGCCTACTTGAGATTCTCTCTTTCTCTCTCTGTCCCTCCCGTGCTCTCTCTCAAAATAAATAAAGTTAAAAAAAATAATTCACCTATGTTAAGCGTATAGTTCAGTGAATTTTGACAAATGTGTAAGTCATGTAACCATTACCACAGTCATGACGTGGCACATATCCATCACCCCAAACTTCCCTCATGCCTTTCTACAGTGACCCCACTCCTCACCCTGGCCACCGGATCATGGATCATGCATTGTGTGCATTTGTGTAAAATTTCTCAATGTAATTCTGAAATATTGTAGTAGTTCTCTTCATTCTATACAATTTTATTGGGTAAATGCTCTGTAGTTGGTTTTTGTTTTAACAGATTTATTGAGATATAACTGACATGTAAGTCAAATGTACAATTTAAATTTTAACATATGTATACACCCATGAAACTACCTTTGTAAACAAGATAATGAATGTGTCACTCCTGAAAGATTCTTTATGCCCTTTTATAATCACTCCTTCCCACCCTCCTCACCCCTCCCTCTTCTAAAGCAACTGTAATATAGTTTGCTTTTGCAACATAGCTTGCATTTTCTATAGTTTTCAATTTTATAGAAATGGAATCATATAGTATAAGCTGGTTTTTTTTTTTTGGGGTCTGGCTTCTTTTACTCAGCATAATTATTTTGTGATTCATCCATGTTTTAAGTGTTTTAATAGTTTGTTCCCTCTTCTTATTGAGTAACATTCCCTTACATGGACATACCACAACCGGTTTGTCCATTCACCTGTTGAGGGGCATTTGGCTTGTTTCTAGTCTTTGCCTATTGCAGATATAACAGCCATTAAAATTCACATACGTACCTTTGAATGACTATATGTGCTGTCATTCTAAGTGAAAGAAGCCAGACAAAAAAGACAATCATACTGTATGACTGCATTACATAAAATTCTAGAGAATGCAGAAAGCCAACCAATAGCTGCCTGAGGATAGAGGTGGAAAGGGGAGGAAGGGAGAGATTATAAAGAGGCATAAGGAAACTCTTAGGGATGAAATGTTTATCATCTTGATTGTGGTGATGATTTCACAGGTATGTATGTATGTCAAATCTTATTAAATTTTTAACTTTAGTTGTGAGCAATTTGTTGACTATTATACTTCAGTAAAGCTTTTAAAATTTAAAAATAATGGTCAATCAGAATTAATTAAAAACCTGTGGTGCTGGAATTAAAACAAAACAATACATCAAAAAAATTTAATTCAAAGACTGATGCCTCCGAACAATGGAATTATACTCAGCAGTAACAAGGAACATGCCACTGATACTCACAGCAACACGGATGCATCGCAAACGCATTATGCTGAATTAAAGAAACAAAATAGAAAAGACTACAAAATATGTGATTTCATTTACGTGAACTATCGGAAGAGGCCAAATGATAACGGCAGACATCTGCTTCCAACCAATAGGGAGCAATAAGTTACAGTCTACCCTCCTGCCTAAAATAATAATAATAATAAAACCCAAACCATGAAAACACAGCAGATAAAATATATGAAATGATAGTTTCATAACTGATAAACTTTTTTACACAGTGTATTTAAATCTTCATCGGAACAATTTAATCCCTTAAAAAAGGCAATGGTTTTAACTACTCAAAACAAAAGCCAAAGTCTTCACAAAGCCTTGCGAGGCCGCACAAAATCTGCTGCTCATCCTGTGTCCCCATTAGGGGTATGTTACTGCGCTCACTTCATGCCAGCAGCGCTGACTTCGGTGTTTTTTCTCAAGTACTCCAAACCGCCTGTCACTCGGAGTTCCGCATTCTGCCTGGTCAGGATGCCAGGGCTGCTGATAGATGCAGGCCTGGCCCCTCACAACCATCAGACTTCTACTCAAACCTCACCTTCCTGTGAGGTCCTCTCTGACATTCGGCCTGAAAACACAACACCCTCATCCCGAGCTCTCCCGATTCACCTTGCCGCATAGCATACTTCGTAGCATCTGTTATGATCTGACATGCTCTGTACTTTACCTGCTTAGCTTTTAGTTTGTCTCTGGGTCCCTCTCCTTGAATGTAAGCTCCACGAAGACAGAGACCATTTTCTCCCCTGCTTTCTTTACTGCTCCTTCCTCAACACCCCGAACAGTGCCTGGCCATATGACAGGCATTCAATACATTTGGACTGAATAGGGGAGTGAAAGAAACAAGCGAGGATAAATGAGCACATGAACAATACTTACATCAGGGTATTGTTGAGAGAATTAAATGAAATGAACTAGAGGTGTGCCCAGCAAGAAAGTAAACTGTATCGTTAGTCTGCTCTTTGTCCTACACGTGGGACATCGTAGCAGCCACGGTGATAGTAAAAATAACAGCAGTGGCGGCTCATATGTATTAAACACTCTGTGTCAGGCACTGTTTCAAGTGTTTTCTCTGCATTAACTCATTTAATTCTCATGCCAATCTTAGGAGATAGGTAGGATTATTACACTCATTTTACAGATGAGAAAACTAAAGCAAAGTATTAAGCAAATTTCCCAAGATTATAGGGCACAGCTGGGATTTGAACCCAGGCAATCTGGTTCAGAGCCTATGTTTATGACCACTGCACAAGACCACCTCTTAAAATCTTGAAACTGAACACTTTTCCTTGAACATGAGCACATGAACAATACTTACATCAGGGTATTGTTGAGAGAATATGGGCTTTTTAAAGCTCAAGTCTTCTTTGGCTTTTCTATTAGAAAATATTGCAATTTAAAGAAGCTAATATTCTCAAAGCTGAGTTTGGAGACAAACTCTGAGTTTATTTTCCACTAATAAAAGGAACCTGAGACTGTTTCTCCAGCATTGGTAGCATGGGTCAAAGAATTGTTCTATGTAGTGTGGGACAGATTGATCACTGCGATGCCTGACCACGGGGACTGGGAAAGGATTGCGAAGATCCACATTCTCGAAGAAGCTTCCCAGGTCTGCCTGCTGCTTTTTTCCCTGATAATGCCAAGGACTGGCTTCTTAAATAGCCAAGAATGTTTAGGTCTATAAACACACTGACAAGAAGCAACTTTAGTCTCAGCTGAAATACTGCTTCACCCAAGGTCAGGATTAATTTATACTCTTGAACTGGACTCAAGTTAAGAGATGTGTAGACAGCTTTATTGGCCTGATTTTCATCCCTTTATAAAGTCGACTACACAGAACCTCTACAGTGGACTTATCCTAGACTTTAAGGGGAAGCCGGCATTTGAATTAGGGCATGCGTGCAGAAGATGAAATGGGATTTATAGGCATCATATTTAAGTTTACTGAGTATTTGCAACACAAGAGCCTACATGTAACAAAGTTAAATGTGAATGGAAAATAAAACCAGGGTGAAAATATATTTTGAATAGTGGAGGATAAGGCAGCTGAGACTGACTTTATCTGACTGAAACATCTCCCAGTTATGATCTAGACTGGCAAATCCATCCCAGAGGCAGCCACACACATGATAAACCATTTCCTGACGATAGTCTCCTTCAGATAAGACTTTATTCACACTTGGGACACAAGACCACTCCACTCACACACTCACACACCCCCCCCCCATCATAGAGTCAGTTTCAAGCATTCTGAATTCAGAATATTTTTTACTTTGCCGTAAACACACACTTTCTAGATCTATCCACGCAAGACCATAGCAAAGGACATGCTCTTAAACTTGCCCAAGAAGCAGCAAAACCCAGAACTCAAAGAATGGTTCTAAAGCTTCTAAAAGCTTCTCTGCTTACCATGTGACAGCCACTTAGATTCAGTTCTAAAAAAAGGTTTTGTCTGAAAAAAGAATGGGTCTTAGGGATGTGGCTATCATCCTGTCACTGTGGACTAAGGTCAGAGGTGGGATAGAAAAGAAGTGTGGAAACGTGTGGGACTTCTTAAGGACCTGGAAGCTAGGAGCGAAGGGATAAAGAAACTCCAGAATGCAAAGAGGTATGAGGCAAGATCCTCAGGTAAACCCAGGCTGTGAACCCAAGGTCTACCTCAGGGAAATCTGCATGTGGAAATCATTGGGGCTGTTCCACTGGGCAGTCTGATAGGACTGTATTTCCTTAGGCACATGAAGTTAGCTGTGGCCAAGAGATTTGCTTTTCTGAGTGAGATGTGAGCAGAAATGTTAAGAATCAGTGTGTACTTCTGCTTTCCATCTCACATAGTATAAACAATTTTTAAAATTGTAGCTGCTCCAGAAACCTGGGTCTCCACTGATCTACAATGGACAGGTAAAGTAAATGAGAAAAACTCTGTTGTTTTAAGTCATTGAGATTTGGAGGGGGAGTACTCGTTACTGTATATACCCTAACCAATGCTGACTGATACATTAGCAGAGCCAAATGTTTGAGATATTTAAACAGAAAATCTATTTGTAATTAAAATAGGCCTTGGGAACAAGATACTTGTGTTTCATTTCCTATTAGGAAAAGTATTTCTGGCTTGCTCTTCTGCATGAAGTCAGTTGAAAATAACGAAGGGAATAAACAAAACAAAACAAAACAAAACAGAAAAACCTTCCAAATTAGATGAAACTCATAAAGCAACTCTGGAGCAAAGCCATGAAAAGTGGCTGCCAAATATCTTAAAAATTGAGACCTGGGTAGAGGAAAATAAACAACATGCTTTTGCTGATCTCAGAACGTGCTTGGTGCTCTTTAAAATAGGGGACGTATCCCACGGAACCTAAATCCTCTCCTTTCCTTGGAACAACAAGTGCAAGCAGGCAGGCGGTCTGCAGTAGCATCTCTAGACCCTGTCTGGTGCCTGGCATGGGCAGGAATGACGGAATAAGGAAGCACAGGCACCCTGCACTTGCAGGCAGCATGCAGAAAGGTTGGCAAATGATGTTGATGTCATTGGGGCTGATCTCATTCAGCCGAAAAGAAAGTTTAAATTAGTGATTTCCAATTGTGTTTCTAGACCAACATCATCCACATCACCTGGAAACCTATGGGAACTGCAGAGCCTTGAGCTTGGCCATAGGCCTACTGAATCAGAAGAGTGAAGCCATTATAATCTGTGCTTTCATAGGCCCACCAATGCTCTGATGCAATTCAAATTTGAGAACCACTGTTCACAGAGGTTTTCATGTTCAGAATTTCACTTGACCCAGACAGACATGTATGAAGACAAAATAATGAAATGCTCATTGCCACTGCCCCAGGTCACTCTCCTGACCCTCTTTCACACTCTTCTCCAGTAAATCAGGTCCTAATTTTAAAATCTCTCTGGAAAAAAAGGGGGGGAGGAAATGGCTAATAAAATATAATTTTCACCAAAAAAATCATACCAAAAGCAAATGAAAATCAGATATAGATTATTTTCTCACGAAAGTAAAATAACAAAACAAAAAGAAAAACAACACAACAGCAAAAGAACTATGGCCTCTCTAAAATCAGAACATATAAAAATATCTAGAGACATACGTGATGCCAACCTCTAAGAGAATGACATATTTACTTTCTTGGTATGGCCTGTAAAGATGGTGGGCTTCTCAGAGGATCACCGCACCCTGCATGGTTTTGTATATACGCTGTATTGAGCAACAATAGAACCGTTAAGGGAGATGCCGGGCACATGGGCTTAAGACAACACACTTACTCCACTTAGCCCAAATGCCAAAGCCTGCAAATGTCAGGTGGAAGATCTGAAAGTTTCCTGCCTGGTGGGTAGGCGTGTAAGAGTACAGGAAATAATTAAAAGTTTTGATTGGTGATGCCACCAGGGTAAATAATGGTGTCACAAAATATGAGCTAGCAAGAGATCACCCGAGCCAATAATCAATCAAAATTCCTGACCATTTCTCAGAGGATTAACAGAGTGAGAACTGGCTTGAGATGCACATGAACAAATGGGCAACACTGGACTTTACTTTTTCAGCAGAAAAGACCATAAGGAACACCACCTGGGAACACTTGGCAGCAGGATGCACGGAGGATCGAAAGACGGCAGGAGAGTGGAAGGCACTCCCCCACCCTCTCCCTCATTACGTAGCCACAGGACCAGGATCAACTCTGGGAAGAGAGGAAGAAGGAGGCAGAAGAATTTCCCAACTGACTGAGATAACTCTAGAATCCTGTGATTAGTTATCTGAAAAAGAATCATATCTAACTGACAAAACTTTTGTTTGCCCCATATCACTAACAATGGAGGGATGAGGACACAATGAAATCAACCTTGGACAATAAAGAGAGCTGTGTTCTTTGCACGCATACACTGCAGCAAGTAAATATAAACACCACCACACAAATGCCACCAAGCAACTACAACAAAAAACTAACCAAAGGGATCAGTAAAAGCAGAGAATAGAACATTAGACGAAAAACCAAGACCAATTATACGTATTACATCAATAAACATAAGTAGGATAAAGTCATCTAACAGGGAAAATACTCTAAGATAGCAAACCAAAAGCTTCTTGAATAAAAAGAAACATCAAAAGAAAATCAGAAATTCCCTGCTTAACTTAAACAGAATTTAAACCCTCTGCAGATAATAATAATACACTCTGGAAAAAACATTTTTTCTAATATTTAAAACACTATTTGAAGGTACTGGAAAATAACAAAAAGTAGATAGACACTGGAGGAAATACGACCCCTGAAAGAAACCAAACTGGCTGAGTACCTCCTCTCCACAATGGCGCTTCCCAGTTCCTACAGATAAAGGATCAGAGAGAGCGCTAAAGAAGAAATCAGGAGTCTTGTTGGGCTGGGGAAGCAGAATTTGTAGTCTAGACTGATTGAAAATTGAGGTGGAAGATCCCAGAAAAGTGGATGAACTCCAGAATCTTCCTGCAAATGTTCCCCAAATATTTGTATGACTTCTCAAATACAAACACAAGGCAAGTGACAGCAGAGTCCAGCGAAGAATGACAGCTGGGTGATGTAAAGAACTGAGCAGAGATTTTGGCAGCCACCCACCACTCCCATCAGGTTGTGTCTTGGGATTTACATTGAAACTCTAGAAAGTTCATACCTTAAGAATAAGAACCTCATTCTATAATATGAGTGTGAAATAGCAGTAAATACATATATTGACCTCTGACTCCAGTTCCTGGCAGAGGGCTCCTAAGTCTCTTGGAATTTCCTGGGAAACAAGAGTGTCTTTTGTTCTAATGAGGCAAATCTTGGTGGGCTCTTGAATTGCTTCAGGAGGGGCTTTGGCCACCAGAAAGACAAAGTCATGGTGAGAAGCTTGGAAATTTCAGCTCCACCTCTATTGTCTGAGAAGGGCAGAGGGGTTGGAAATTGAGTTAATGATTGATTATGTTTATGTGATGAAGCCTCCATAAAAATCCCAAAATTATATGATTCAGGGAGCTTTCAGGTTGCTGAACACATAAAACTTCTGAGAGGAGGCACCAATGGTAAGGTATGATCACTAGAGAGAGAGATGAGGACACGAAGAGCATGCACTGGCCCTTGAACTACCCCCATCCTAAAAAGCAAGGCACTTCACTTCCACTCACATTTCATTATGCAAAGCAAATCGGATTTTCATATTTAATTTGGATGGCTCTGGGGAGATGCGGTTCTACCATGAGCTCACAAGGAGCACTTGAACGTTTAAACATTTTAATGCTACAGGCAGAATTCAACTCCAGAAGCTAGCAAAAGAGTAACAATAACAAAAATTCAGCAAGGCAGACTGATATGATCAATTAATAACAAAAAAGAAATAAATACACATGTCTAATACAGACTCCAAATCTCCCTCAAATCTATTTTCTCCTTCTAACAATCACACTTGGGTACATGACAGCCCTGCAAAGACCACAACTTCCAGACTCACCCATAGCGCTGTGAGTCATGTGACTGAACTCTCACTAATGGACATTAGGAGAAATGATGGGAATCCCCGTCTATGCCATTAGTTTCAAAGGAAATGTCTTGCTTTGGGTTTCCTCCCTTTTCCATTTCCCAATATGGAACACAGACTAGACAGTGAACCCACTTCAGCCCAACAGATGAAGAAAGTATTGTTGGGTGGAAAGAATCACAAGGGAGGAAACTCACTTCTTGAATGATTTGGTGACACAGAGCTCTGGCCACCCTGGGGCAGCTGGACTGCTGTGGAACGGAGAACTCAACTTCCCTCTGTGTGAAGCCACTTTGGGCCCTTTTTGTTGTGTCAGCTTAACTTTTACTCAAACTAAGACTGTATCTAGAAGCCAACGTTTTAAAAAGGGCTATAACGTAGATGAAGCTATGTAATATAACCAGGCAAACTGGAGTCAGCACGAAATGAGGGTGAGGAACCAACCTCAATAATGAAGGAATTCAATGACACATAACATACACTTCTTTGATGCTATGCAAATAAATAAGACATGTGAATGGAATGATGGCCTTTCTATGAAAGCATCCATTTCCAAAATCTGCCTCAAAAAAAATGTATAACTGAAATGGTTCCAGAGGTGAATGCAATCAAATAATCAAGACAAATAAAATTCCAATACTATACAAACTGTCCTAAGCTACAAAGAGAGAAATAACTCTTAAAAATTCTGTCTATAAAATGAGAATAATTTGGTAATAGTGCTCAACCAAGACAACACAAAAATAGAAAAGTGCATGTCAATTTACCCAGACTATCATTGTAAAAACCATATATAAAATATCATTTGCCTTCTTTCAAAGATAATTTAGCAGCACAATAAAAGTAGAATGTACCACAAAACAAGGATATTCTGGTACTAGGAAACATTTTAATAGAATTATTTACACTAGTAGACAGAGGGAGAAAGTTTGAGATGATTAAAGGATTTTTCAAGCAAAACATAACATATATTCCTGATTTGAAATATCCTACTATAATATAACTAAAAGAAATATCCCCATTATAATTGCATACATATAACTGTATGTCTTATTTTATGTATGCAGTGTTATGGCTAATTATACTAGAAGTATCTATATTAGAATAAGAAGCAAAAGAAGGATGCCTCATCAATACTTCTCTTTAACATTCCTCTGGAAATTCAGGTTAATGCAATTTAGCAAAAAAGTAATAAATGGTATAATGTTTAGAAAATAGACAAAATAATTATTTTTAGCATATGATGATTTTTACTCTGGAAAATCCAAAAGGATCCAAGTAAAAATATTTTTAAAAAAGCAGAGAATTCAATAAGGTGCCTCATTACAATATTAATGTCAAAAACCAGTTTTTTAGTAGATAAGCTCCAAACATTGATGGGGAAATGTTATTTAAACTAGCATAGGCGGGGCGCCTGGGTGGCTTAGTCGGTTAAACCTCCAACTTCGGTTGTTCGCATCTCATGTTTGTGGGTTTGAGCCCCGCATCAGGCTCTGTGCTGATGCCTCAGAGCCTGAAGCCTGCTTCTGATTCTGTGTCTCCCTCTCTCTGCCCTCCCCCTCTCCTGCTCTGTCTCTCTCTGTATCAAAACTGAAAAAAAAATTTTTTTTAATTTAAAAATAAAAAATAAAAAATAGCAGCAGCAATATGGAGTGCTAAAGAAAAGCTTTGCAAAATGTGCCATTCTTATACGAAGAAAACTTTTAAGTTTTGCTGAAAGGCACAGAAGACTAGATAGACTAAAAGGGAAGATCTACTGTGTTGTTGGCTTAGGATGACTATGGTAAAAATGTTAATTCTTTCTAAATTAATCTATAACTTCAATAAAAAAAACAATAAAAAAGCAAAAAAATTTTTCTTTCAGATAAGGGTATTCCAAATTTCAGACGAAAAATAAATATTTGAGGATAGCCAGAACAAATTTGTGAAAGAATTATGAGGGGGCACCGGACCAAGCAGTAAAACATACGATAAACTTACAGTAATTAAAACAATCTGGTATTGGCACGTAAATAAACAGGTCATTGGACAAGAGAATTCAGAAATGGGTCCAAGCCCATATGGGGATTTAATCCACAGAACGTGGCATTACCATTCAGGGGGAAAATGATAGATTAGTGAGCAAACGATGTTGTGGCAACTGGCTGGCCATTTGGAACAAAATAAACCTTGATCAGTACCTTATTTATTACATTAAAAATGATTTGCTTGCATCAAAAATGTAAACATAAAATTAAATCATAAAGTAGTAAATATGAAGAAATTTGTTTGTAATACTTGTGCAACCTGACTGATAATTATGAAAATATGCACTGAAATTAAACCAAGATAGTAGGTTTTCTTTATCAGACTAAACGTTTTAAATATATAGTATAACTGAAAAACCACATGTTTTCACACCTATTGGTGAGATTATTAATTAATTCAAACCTTTTAGAGGGAAGTGTGGTAATTGTAACCCAGAAATTCCATGTGTAAGAATTAACTTTAGAGGTGCTTGCCCATTTTGCATGTACAAGAATGTTTATTTCAGCATTGCCAGTAAAATCAAAATAACAAAAGGAAATAACTGAAATGTTCATTACTACATGACTAGAATAAAAAATATGGCAAATCTCTACAAAAGAATGCTATTCAGCCATAAAAAACAATGTATGTGCTAATAACCAACAGTATTTAAGTTTTATTGAGAGAGAAATGGAAGAAAAAAATATGTAGATTATGCTATAGTCATGTGATTTAAGTATACAAATTTAAGCATGTATCATCATATATCTTTCTACATATTATATATTGTAGTAAATTATCACTGTTTGAATTTGCATTTATCTAATAAAGTTGAGCATTATTTCTTAGCTCTTTGAGTTTCTTCCTCTCTTTCAATTACCTATTTATACTACTCACCTTTTCTATTGGTTTTTTTTCTACATATTGATTTGTAAGGGATCTTTTCATATTTTGGAAACTTATAACTTATTTTTATATTGGTGATAGAGTTTTTCTCCTAGTTTATGACATGTTTCATAAAATTTTTAGGATTTCTTTTATCATGCAGAGGTTATTTATTGTCACATATTCAAATTTATCAAAAATTCTCTTTATGATGTTTATGTTCTGTTGTCCTGTTTAAGATCTCTTTTCTCTTCTGAAAATCATGAAGATATTCTTCCACTTTTCTTCTGAAAGTTTTACAGTTTCATTTTTTACTCCCATGCCTATAATCCATCTGGAGTTTGTGTGTAGTGTGAGGTACAGATCTAATTTTTATCTTTTTCAGCTGAATAGTCAAATTTCTTAGCCTCATTTACTTGGCTTGCTACTTTTGTCATATCTTGAATTTTTATGTATGAGAAAATTTTATCTTGAGCTCCATATGGTGCAACAGTTAAGAGCAGGATCTCCTGAAGCAGACTGTCTGAGTCTGAATCCCAACTCCATCACTTACTAAATACACGGCCTTGTATTACTTAAGCGCTCAGCCTCCTTTACCTCATCAGCAAAATGCGGATAATGTATTAGGTTCTCCAGAGAAACAGAAGCAAAAGGCTATATATTTATTATAGGAATTGGATCACATGGTTGGTTATAGAGACCAAGAAGTTCCACAACCTGCCATGTGCAAGCTGGAGAATCAGGAAGCTGGTGCTATAATTCAGTCAGCCCAACAGCCTGAGAACCAGGGGAGCAGATGCTGTGAATTTCCGATCTGAGACTGAAGGCCTGGAAATCATCCAAAGCCCAGAGAATCAGGAGCTCTGATGTCCAGGGACCAGGGAAGATGGAGATCCCAGCTCAGGAGTGCAGGGCAAGTTCACCTCTCCTCTGCCTTTTTGTTCTAATCTGGCTCTCCACACACTGGATGACATCTTCGCACACTGTTAAGGCCTTCTTTACTCAGATTGGTTTTATTTACTCAGTCTGCTGACTCAAATGCTAATCTCTTCTGGAAACACTTTCACAGATGCATTCAGAAATAATGTTTTACCAGCTACCTGGGCATCCCTTAGCTCAGTCAGGTTGACATAAAATAACCATTACAGATAATAACAGTTCTTATCTCAGAGGGTTGTTTTAAGGATTAAATGAATATTTGTAAATTGCTTAAAACTGCATGACACACAGTAAGCACTACATATAGTGCTCTCTCTGTAAGTCTCTCAAATAGAAATACATGCTTTAGAATAGGTCTGTGCAGAATCCTGTTAGGATTTTGACTGTAGATTAATTTGGGAGAGATGCCGTCTTTATAATATTAAATCTTCCCATTTATGAACATGGTAAATGCTTTCATTTACTAAGGTCTTCTTTTATATGCTTCAATAAAACTTTGTAACTATCTCCATATCGATCTTACACATACTGATTAGGTCTATCTCTGGGTACTCCACCGTTTTTGATGCTGATATAAATGGACGCTGTGTAACGATATTACTGTTCTTGAATTCATCAACCTTGCTGGCCTCTTTATTGGTTCTAACAGTTTGCAGATGCTCTCATATTTTCTATGTGGACAACCATTTCTCCTGTGAGGAATGAATTCTTTCTTTCTGGTCCTTATGTCCTTTCTTTCTTTTCATGGCTTATTATCTTGTTCAAAACCTCCAGAAGAATATTGAAAAAGAAGCCGTCTTTGTCTTGCTCACTAAAGGAAAGCTTTTAACATTTTATCATTAAATACAATGCTTGCTTTAGATTTTTGGTAGATGTATTTATTTCCTGAGGCTGCTATCATAAATGACCACAAACTAGATGGCTTAAAACAACAGAAATTTATCCCCTCACAGTTCTGAAGTCCAGAAATATCTAATCATTATCAATGGGCTGAAATCAAGGTATCATCAGGGACATAATCCCTCCAAAAGATCTAGGGGAGACTGTCTCTCTTGGCTCATGACCCATCACTCCAATCTCTGCCTCCATCTTTAACTTTACCTTCTTGCGTGAGTATGTGTGTGTGTGTGCTTTCATTTACTAAGGTCTTCTTTTATGTGCTTCAATAAAAGTTTGTAACTATCTCCATATCGATCTTACACATACTGTATACTTACATATACTCTCTCCCTCTACCCTTTCTTATAAAGGCACTTGGGATTTAGGGCCAACATCAATAACCCAGGATAATCTCCCCAACATGAGATCCTTAACTTAATCACGTCTGTAAAATGCCATTTTCCAAACAAGGTAACATTTACAGGTGCCTGAAAAATTAGGATATGATTACATTTAAGTGGGCACTTTTCAGTCTACCATAGCATATACACTTTAACAGATTAAGAAGGCATCCTTCTACTTCTAGTTTACTAAAAAGTTTTTATTTCCAAAAATTTCATAAACGACTATTGAATTTCTTTGAATGCTTTCTCTACAACTATTGAGATGACCATCTAGTTTTTCCTCCTTTAATCTGTTACTATAATGAGTTAAATGAGTATATTTTCTAATATTAAACTATTCTTTCTTTCCTACTTGTGCACATTTTTTTGATTTGTATGTACAATACTATATTTTGTCTGCTAACAGCATATTTAGAATTATATTTAGGTTTGGGGTGTGTGTGTTACTTCAGACAGATTTAGTTTTTTAATGATTTCTAGTCTTTCTGAGTCAGTTTTGTTGTCACATTTTTCTAGAATTACGCATTTTCTTTAGCTACCATTAAAATTACCCATTTTCAAACTTATTGGTGTGAAGTTCACAATTTTACTTTTAATAAATGTTTATTTATTTATTTTGACAGAGGGACAGAGAGCATGAGTGGAGGAGGGGCAGAGAGAGAGGGAGAGATCCTGATAGTGTAGAGCCCAATGTGGGGCTCGATCCCGTGAACCATGAGACCATAACCCGAGCTGAAATCAAGAGTTGGACACTGAAGTGACTGAGCCACCCAGGTGCCCCTGAAGTTCTTAATTGTAAAAGTCATAAGAAAACGGTATGAAGTAGAAGTAGCCATGGCTCTGTATCCATATTTATTTCAAATGTATCATAGTTATTTCAAACTTTATATTATCTGTCTCTACTCCCCAATTAATCAATATTACTATAGAATGTTTTATAGACTTTTTGAAGAATATGTTTGCAGTTTTATTAATGGTGCCTATTTTTTTTTGTTGATTTTAGTTTAACTTTTGCCCTTATTTTTATTACTGCTTTCATTCTACTTTCTGTGGTTTTATGAAACTTAATTTTCTAACTCATCTGTGGTATGTTTACCTAGCTTTCGTAAAGTTATACTTGATATTCTAATTTTCAATTTTTATCAAATAAAAATGCACATTGTTAAAAGAATCCATTTTTTTCATTGAAGTTGTTTTCTTCCCTTTCAGCTTTTTTGGTTTTTTTGTGTGTGTTTGTTTTTACTTCCATTTCCATAAATTACATGTTATATATTGCTGCTTTTGATTTTTAAAATTTTAGACATTACCTATGACTTCCTTCTATGAAAATTGAAGGTTTATTATTTTTAAATACACATCCTTTACTGCCTTCCACATTCAATCCTCCATTTATACTTCTATTTTAATTTGGCTAAATCATTATTCGGTTTTTCATTTTATGATTACCCAAATTTTCTTATTAAATGAACCAAGAATTTATTTTGTAGTGTACCAAGATGAATTTTTCTTCCAAAACTTTTTAAGATCAGGATTTTTTCCAACATAATATTGGAAGTCATAGCTTCAGCAATCAGACAAGAAAGAAGAAATCAAATGCATCCAAATCAGCAAGAAAAAGTGAAACTTTCACTCTTCACAGATGATATGATACTCTATGTAGAAAACTGGAAAGATTCCACCAAAAACCTGCTAGAACTGATCCATGAATTCAGCATAGTCGAAGGATGTAAAATCAATGTACAGAAATCTGTTGCATTTCTATACACCAATAACAGAGCAGCAGAAAGAGAAATCAAGGAATTAATTCCATTTACAATTGCCTCAAACACCATAAAATACCTAGGAATAAACCTCACCAAAGAAGTAAAAGACCTGTATGCTAAAAACCATAGAATGCTTATGAAAGAAATTGAAGAAGACACAAAGAAATGGAAAAGCATTCCATGCTCATGGATTAGAAGAATATTGTTTAAATGTCTATATTATCCAAAGAAATCTACGCATAAACACAATCCCAGTCAAAATAACACCAGCATTTTTCACAGAGCTAGAACAAGCAATCCTAAAATTTTTATGGAACCACAAAAGACTTTGAATAGCCAAAGTAATGTTGAAAAATAAAACCAAAGCTGGAGGCATCACAATTCTGGACTTCAAGTTGTATTACAAAGCTGTCATCATCAAGACAGTATGGTACTGGCACAAGAAAAAACACTCAGATCAATGGAACAGAATAGAGAACTGAGAAATGGACCCACAAACATATAGCCAACTAATCTTTGACAAAGTAGGAAAGAGTATCCAATGGAAAAAAGACAGTCTTGTCAGCAAATGGTGTTGAAAAAATGGGACAGTGACATGCAGAAGAATGAACCTGGACCACTTTCTTATATCATACACAAAAATAAATTCAAAATGAATGAAAGACCTAAATGTGAGATAGGAAACCATCAAACCCCTAGAGGAGAAAACAAACAAGTAACAACCTCTTTAATCATGGCCACAGCAACTTCTTATTAAACATGTCTCTGAAGGCAAGGGAAACAAAAGCAAACATAAACTATTGGGACCTCATCAAGATAAAAACCTTCTGCACAGTGAAGGAAACAACGAACAAAATTAAAAGGCAAATAAATGGGAGAGGAGAAGATATTTGTAAATGACAGATATCAGATAAAGGGTTAGTATCTAAAATCTATAAACACTTATCAAATTCAACACCTAAAAAAACATGAACACACTGTTCCAAAGAAGATATCCAAATGGCCAACAGACACATGAAGGTGCTCAGTATCACTCATCATCTGCAAATACAAATCAAAACCACAATGAGATACCACCTCACACCTGTCAGAATGGCTAACATTAACAACACAGGAAACAACAGATGTTGGCGAGGATGCAGAAAAAAGGAAACACTTTTGCACTGCAGGTGGGAATGCAAACAGGAACAGCCACTCTGGAGAACAGTCTGAAGGTTCCACAAAAAAATTAAAAATAGAACTACCCTATGGCCTAGCACTTGCACTACTAGGTATTTATCCAAAGGATCTAAAACTGCTGATTTGAAGGAGCACATGCACCCCAATGTTTATAGCAGCACTATCAATAACAGCCAAATTATGGAAAGAACCCAAATGTCCATTGACTGATAAATGGATAAAGAAGATGTGGTACACACACACACACACACACACACACACACACACACACACACACACACACACAATGGAACATTACTCGGTGATCAAAAAGAATGAAGTCTTGCCATATGCAACAATGTGGAAGGAACTAGAATGTATTATGGTAAGCAAAATAAGTCAGTCAGAGAAAGACAAATACATGATTTAACTCATATGTTCAATTTAAGAAACATAGCAGATGAACATAGGGGAAATGAATGAAAAATAACATAAAAAGAGAGAGGGAGGCAAACCATAACAGACTCTTAAATACAGAGAACAAACTGAGGGTTGCTGAAGAGGTGTTGGGTGTGGAGATGGGCTGAATGAGTGATGGGCACTGAGGAGGGCACTTGTTGGGAGGAGCACCGAGTGTTAGATATAAGTGACGAATCACTAAATTCTATTCCTGAAACCGTTATTTCACTACATGTTAACTAACTTGGATTTAAATTAAAGAATAATTTAAAAATTTAAAAGGGGCACGGAAAAAGAAGTAGATTTCGTCTGAAATACAAAGGAGTTAAAACATTTCAATTTATTCTTTAAAATCTTCATTTTGAAACAATAATGGAGAGTACTATAGTCAATCCACAATAGGAAAAGCAAATAAAAAAAGTAAAATCTAGATTTTTTGGTTTTCTTGGGTTTTCATTTGCCTGTCTATTACTTATCATTAATTCATATTCCCAATCAGTTGTCTAAAAATGTATTCTTTACACATGCAAACACACTAGATACTAGTTTCATTTCTTGCGTAAATATTTCCCAGGGACTTCCAACCTCTTCCAACCTCAACAGGTTGCCGTTGCTGCTCATTTCTCCTAGCAGGATTATTTACTATTCCCCAGAGAAATCTCCGCTGTCACAATTCTGTATGACTTCTGTTTCCTGACTTCATGATTCCCATTTTGGTGGAGCACATCTTCCATTAAAGGGCAGGTAGGTAAAAAAATTTGAGACTTTGAATATCTAAAAATATATTCACCCTAACCTCATATAGGTTGTAAATAATTTTCCTTCAGAACTTTGAAGCATTTCCCTTTGTGTCCAGTTCTTATAAGGGTGTATATTTTTTGATTCATCCTTACTCCTAAGGAGTACCCCATTGTATTCTAACATAATTTAGAGGGTTTACTAGGGTTCCTCACCTTTGGGGACTACAGTTTTTGTCTCTAATGATGCCATCAAATTGCCACAAGCTTTACTCAACTTCTCAGCCTCTTGGCCACTTACCTCTATCTTTTCAGTCTTTCAACTACCATATTCAAATTAGCAAATGTAATAGGAGAAAAAGCAGTGCCAAAAGTAAGGCTCACCTTCCTTGACTTTCATTTTTCTATTCCTTTCTTTTTAAGGTTTTTTTATTTTTTTGAGTGTCTCACTGCCTTTGTAGATTTATCATGCTTTCAAACTGATTAGATGATAGATGGATAGATGATAGGTAGGTAGGCAGATAGACAGCATTTCTGTTTTTTCTTTATATGGAAGGGATGACCCAAAATTCACTAATCCATTTATGTCTACCTTTCCTATACTAAAAATCTCTCTCAATCTCACATTCCTTATGAAACCCATTTACAAGTAGTACTTTTTTAAAATGTAAGAATACCTAGTGATAGTCTGTCTAAACATTTTTTCTTTAGTTGAGATTTTATGTTTTACGGATATAATTTATTGTCAAATTGGCTTACATACAACACCTGGTGCTCATCCCAAGTGCCCTCCTCAATGCCCACCACCCATTTTCCCTCTCCCCCATATCATATGTTTTCACACAAGTAGTTCTGTTTTAACCTCACCTTCAACCCCATTTCCAGAGGTACTTGTTCTTCTTATCCCTGAACTTTCTGTGGATCTGTGGTATAAATGAGATGTCTTCTCTGTTTTCTTTTGATAGCTTATGATATAAATCTCTTGGATCTGCAAAGTCATTGTTACTTCATCATCTAACTTTCTAGCTTATAACCTTATATTGCTGTTTGTCGCTTTCTTTTCCCTTTTGATCTCATGCATCAGATTTAGTGATGTTTTAGAGAGAGTGTAATTTTCACTCACCATTATTGCCCAGAAATTGTTAACTACTTTTAACTCTTTTATTATAAAATATATGTACTTAAAGCTATAAATCTGCCTTTAAATATAACTTTAGCTACATCTCATAAGTTTCAAGATACAGTAGTTTTATGATCACTTCTAAATATTTTAAAATTTATTATATTCATTTTCCCATTAATTATTTTTAACTTCCCTATATAAATTTCAAAAATATTTCAGGTTTGATGATATCTTCCTTACTGATTTCTTATTAAACTTTGGCCAGAGCATGCTTTTTATATATTATTTGAAACGTATTGCAATTTACTTTGTAGCCCATGTGTAGTCCAATTTTTATAAGTGTTCCATGTGTACATGAAAATATATTTTTCGACTGTTGGATATAAAACTCTATATATCAGTTAAATCAGGCTTTTACTTGTATTATTAAATCTTCAATATCGTGCTACTTTCTTTTGTTTAGTTGATCTATTCATTACTGACAGAGCTATAATGGTGGAGATTTTTAATCTCTCCTTTTAATTATATTAATTTGCTTTGTATATTTAAGGCTATGTTAGGTGTATGAAGATTCAGGATTCTTTTACCTTCATAGTAAATTGTTCCTTTTATAATTTTCTAATGCTTCTTTATCTCTTTTTTTCCCCACAAAGTCGATTTTGGGAAATTTATAAAATTTTATCTGTTTTCATTTGTCCAGAATTTGACATAGAATATCTAACTATTTCTACCCCAATATAGTCAACATCTTTGTCACTATATTTTAGGGTGTCTTTTGAAACTGCATAGAATGGACTTAAAAACTTATCCAATCTGAGTCTCTCTCTGTTAAGTAGTGCATTTAGTTTACATAAATTTATTTACTTGAAATATGTGCCTATTTTACAACTTTATTTTTCTTTTATATGTATTTTCTTTGTGTTTTTTCCTACTTTCCTTAACTGAGCTCTTTAAAATGCTTTAACTTTCTACTGTTTTCAAAGTTTTCTTCTCTGTTCCTGTTCTTTTACTATAAATTTATTAACAAAGACAAAAGCTAAGCAATACATATCTACTAAAAATTCATGAATTTAAATTAATTAAATGTGCTCCACCTAATAATACTGTTTAGTATTTTAGTTCTATCTTTTTTGTAAAATCCCCAAAGTTAGTTTTTATAACCATGATCACTTTATTTAGTCAATACAGTTTAGATTTGTCCAAATATTTACCATTTCCTCAAAGCATCATTGATTCCTGCATCACATATTCATTCTGGGTTTAAGCTCCTTCTTCCTGAAATAAATCCTTTACTCATTATTTCAGAGGGAGCTTAGGAGTGATAGAGTCTTTCCATCTTTGTTCTTCTAAAGTATTTCTTCAATTTGGCCTCACTATTGAATAATAATTTATCTGGGTATAATATTGTTGCTTTATAATAACTGTTTTCCTTTTTCAGGCTCTCATTTTTGTGGCATGCTCATGACTGTCTAATGGTTTTACCTCTTCCCATATTTTATATTTTTACTTGGTGGATCTTACAATTTTCTCTTTATATATACTGTTCTGAAATTTCACTGCCGTATACCTAGGTGGGGATTTCTTTGTATTTGTCCTGATTGGGAATCACAGTATTTCTTTAATAAAGGATGTAGGTCTTTCATAAATTCTGGGAAAATGTCATCCTTGTATTCCTGTCATGTTAAAATATTGCTTCTTTCTATTTCCTTTGTCATATTATTCTTTGCAGGGATGAACCTACTTGTTCATATATGGATATCTGTTAGATCCTACACATATATACTCTATTTTTTAATTCAAGTATAATTAACATACAGTGTCATATTAGTTTCAAGTGTAAAATATATTGATTTGACATTTCTGTGCATTACTCATTGCTCATCACGATAAGTGTACTCTTAATAGCCATTACCTATTTCACCCATCCTCCACCTACCTTTCCTCTGAACCATCACTTTGTTCTTTATATTTAGGAGTCTGGGGTGTGTGTGTGGGGGGGGGGGTGGTTTCTATTTTTCTTTGTTTATTCACTGTGTTTCTTAAATTCAACATATGAGTGAAACAATATGGTATTTGTCATTCTTTGATTGACTTATTTCACTCAGCATTATGCTTTCTAGATCCATCCATTTTGGAGCAAATGGCAAGATTTCACTCATTTTTGGCTGAGTAATATGTCTTGACTAAATAATATTTCATTCATTTGTGGCTGAATAATTCATAAAATTAATCACTGGGCCCGAAAAAGGCATGGAAGACATCAGAGAAGCTATTGCTACAAAGACTATGGACCTTAAAAATAGTTGTGATGAAATAAAACAATGCTATAAATGAGGTGCATAATAAAATGGAGGTGGCCACTGCACGAACTGAAGAGGCAGAGAGAATAGGTGAATTAGAAGGCACAATAATAGAAAAAAGAGGAAGCCGAGAAAAAGAGATATAAATTGATCCAGGAGCATGAAAGGAGAATTCAAGACATACAATCAAACAGAACAATATCTATATCATAGGAATTCCTGAAGAAGAAGAGAGAGACAAATGCACTGAAGGGGTACTTGAACAAACTATAGCACAGAACTTCCCCAATCTGGGGAAGGAAACAGACATTGAAATCAAAGAGGCAGAGAGAACTTCCATTAGATATAACTTGAATCAATCTTCTGCATGATATATCACAGTGAAATTGGCAAAACATAAGGATAAAGAGAGAATTCTGAAAGCAGCTAGGGTTAAAAGGGCCCTAACATACAAAAGGAGACATATCAGGGTGGTTGCAGACCTATCTACTGAAACTTGGCAGGCGAGAAAGGAATGGCAGAAAATATTCAATGTGATGAACAGAAAAATTATGCGGCCAGGAATCCTTTATCCAGCAAGCCTGTCCTTCAGAATAGAAGGAGAGATAGAGTTTCTCCCAAACAAAAATTGAAGAAATTCATCACCACTAAACCAGTTCTACAAGAAATTCTAAGGGGAACTCTATGAGGGAAATGTTGCAAGGAACACAAGGTAACAGAGACACCACTATAAGCATAAATCCTATGGAAAACATAATGACTCTAAACCCATATAGTTCAATAATAACACTGAATATAAATGGACTAAATGTCCAATCAAAAGACATAGGGTATGAAAATGGATAAAAACACAAAATCTATTTATTTGCTGTCTATAAGAGACTCATTTCAGACCTAAGGACACCTGCAGATTGAAAGTGAGGGGATGGAGAAATATCTATCATGCAACTGGAAATCAAAAGAAAGCAGGAATAGCCATACTTACACCAGAAAAACTGGACTTTAAAGTTAAGGCAGTAACAAGAGATGAAGAAGGGCATTATATAATAATTACAGGGACTATCCATCAGGAAGAGCTAACAATTATAAATGTCTACACACCAAATTTGGAAGCACACAAATACATAAACAATCATGAACATAAATTGCAGGGGACTTTAATACTCCACTTACAGCAAAGGACAGATCAACTACACAGAAAATCACTAAAGAAACAACGGACTTGAATGACATATTGGACCAGATGGATCTGACAGATATGTTTAGAACTCTACATCCTGAGGCTATGGAATTCACTTTCTTCTCAAGCGCACATAGTATATGCTCCAAGATAGATCACATACTGGGTCACAAAGCGACCCTCAAAAAATATAAAAGAATTGAGATCATACCATGCACATTTTCAGATCACAATGCTATGAAACTTGAAATTAGTCACAGGAAAAAGCCTGAAAAACCTCCAAAAACATGGAGGTTAAAAACCACCCTACTAAAGAATGATTGGGCCAATCAGGCAATTAGAGAAGAAATTAAAAATATATATGGAAACAAATAAAAATGAAAATAGAACAATCCAAACTCTTTGGGATGTGGCAAAGGCAGTCCTAAGAGGAAAGTATATTGCAATCTAGGCCTATTTCAAGAAACTAGAAAAAGTGAAAATTCAAAATCTAACAGAGCACCTAAAAGAACTAGAAGCAGAGCAGCAAGAGCACTCGAAACCCAGCAGAAGAAGAGAAATAAAAAATATCATGACAGAAATAAACAATATAGAATTTAAAAAAACAGTTGAAGAGATCAATGAAACCAAGAGCTGGTTTTTTTCAAAAAAAATATATATACAAAATTAATAAACTTCTAGCCAGGCTTCTCAAAAAGAAAAGAGAGAGCACCCAAATAGACAAAATCACAAATGAAAATGAATCTATTATAACAAATCCCTCAGAAATACAAGCAATCATCAGGGAATACTATGAAAAATTATATGCCAACAAACTGGACATCCTAGAAGAAATGGACAAATTCCGAAACACACACTCACATTCAAAACTCAAACGGGAAGAGATAGAAAATCTGGACAGACCATAACTAGTGAAGAAATTGAGTCAGTTTCTCCCAATACGAGATCTGGGCCAGATGGCCTGCTGGGGGAATTCTACCAGACATTTAAAGCAGAGGTAATACCTATTCTTCTCAAGCTATTCCAAAAAATAGAAATGGAAGGAAAATCTCTGGATTCATTCTATGAAGCCAGCATCACTTTGATTCCCAAACCAGAGACCCAACAAAAAGAAGAACTACAGGCCAATATCCTAGATGAATACAGATGCAAAAATCCTCAACAAGATACTAGCAAATCAAATTCAACAGCATATTAAAAGAATTATCCACTATGATCAGGTGGGATTCATTCCTGGATTATAGGGCTGGTTCAATATTTGCAAATCCATCAATGTGATACATCACATCAACAAAAGAAATTATAAAAACCATACGACCCTGTCAATAGATGCAGAAAAAGCATTTGACAAAATACAGCATCCATTCTTAATAAAGAACCTTGAATTAAAAAAAAAAAACAAAAAAAAAAATAAAGAACCTTGAGAAAGTCGGGTTAGAAGGAACTTACTTAAACATCATAAAAGCCATTTACGAAAAGCCCATAGCTAATATCATCTTCAATGGGAAAAACTGAGAGCTTTCCCCCGGAGATCAGGAACACGACAGGGGTGTCCACTCTCACCACTGTTGTTTAACATAGTGCTGGAAGTCCTAGCATCAGCATGATGAAGTCAAACTTTCACTTTTCACAGATGACATGATACTCTACACGGAAAACCTGTCTGACTCCACCAGAAGCCTTCTAGAACTGATCCATAAATTCAGCAAAGTCGCAGGGTACAAAATCAAAGTAGAAAAATCGGTTGCATTTTTATACACCAATAATAAAGCAACAGAAAAAGAAATCAAGAAACTGATCCCATTCACAATTCACGGAAAACCATAAAATACCTAGGAATAAACCTAACCAAAGATGTCAAAGATCTGTATGATGAAAACTATAGAAAGCTTATGAAGGAAACTGAAGAAGACACAAAGAAAGGGAAAAGCCTTCCATGCTTATGGATTGGAATAATAAATATTTTAAAAATGTCAACACTACCCAAAGCAATCTATACATTCGATGCAATCCCAATCAAAATTGTACCAGCATTCTTCTCAAAGCTAGAACAAACAATATAAAATTTGTATGGAACCACATAAGACCCCGAATAACCAAGGTAATATTGAAGAAGAAAACCAAAATGGAAAGTATCACAATCCCAGATTTTAGCCTCTGCTACAAAGCTGTCATCATCAAAACAGTATGATATTGGCACAAAAACAGACACAAAGACCAATGGAATAGAATAGAGAACCCAGAACTGGACTTACAAATGTATGGCCAATTAATCTTTGACAAAGCAGGAAAGAGTATTCAAATGGAAAAAAGACAGCCTCTTTAGCAAATGGTGCTGGGAGAATTGAACAGCAACATGCAAAACAATAAAACTGGACAAAAAAACTAAACTCAAAATGGCTGAAGGACCTGAATGTGAGACAGGAAACCATCAAAACCCTCGAGAGATCGGAAG
>PJEM01004508.1:98000-126244 GCA_004023845.1 Helogale parvula | reverse complement strand
CCAACGGAATGAGGAAAGCTAGTTGTAAATGACATATCAGATAAAGGGCTAGTATTCAAAATCTATAAGGAACCCACCAAACTCCACACCTGAAAAACAAATAATTCAGTGAAGAAATGGGCAGAAGACATGAACAGACACTTCTCCAAAGAGGACATCCAGATGGCCAACAGACACATGAAACATTGCTCAGTGTCACTTACCATTAGGAAAACACAAATCAAAACCACACTGAGATACTACCTCACGCTGGTCAAAGTTGCTAAAATGAACAAATCAGGAGAGTATAGTTGCTGGTGAGGATGTGGAGAGACGGGCACCCTCCTACGCTGTTGGTGGGAATGTAAACTGATACAGCTGCTCTGGAAAACAGTGTGGAGGTCCCTCAAAAAACTATCCATAGAACTCCCTTATGACCCAACAATAGCACTGCAGGGATATACCCAAGGGATACAGAAGTGCTGATGCATAGGGGCACATGCACTCTGATGTTCATAGCAGCACTTGCAACAATAGCCAAATCATGGAAATAGTCTAAGATGTGGTTTATATATACAACAGAATACTACATGGCAACGAGAAAGAATAACATCTGGTCATTTGTAGCAACATGGATGGAACTCGAGGGTGTTATGCTAAATGAAATATGTCAGGCCGAGAAGGACAGATACCATATGTTTTCACTCCTATGTGAAACAGGAGAAACTTAACAGAGGACCATGGGGAAAGGGAAAAAAATAGATAAGAAGAGGGAAGGAGGCAAACCATAAGAAACTCTTAAATACTAGAACTGAGGGTTGACAGGAGTGAGAGAGAAAGGAAAAGAGGTGATGGGCATGAAGGAGGGCATTTGTTGGAATGAGCACTGCATGTTATATGGAAACCAAATTGACAATAAACAAAGGGAAAGAAAATAAAACTGAAATAGTGATGCACTAAACATAGGGGCGCAAACGTCTTTTTGAATAAAAAGCTTTTGCACAGCAAAGGAAACCATCAACAAAACAAAAAGACAGTCAACTGAATGGGAAAATATATTTGCAAATGATATACCAATAAGGGGTTAATATGCAAAATAAAGAACTTATTCAACTCAACACATGCAGAGAACAAATAATCCAATTTAAAATGGAAGAAGACATGAATAGACATTTTTCTAAAGACATATAGATGGCTAACAGACACATTTAGAGATGCTCGATACCACTGATGTTTCGTGGGAATGAAAGCTGGCACAGCTACTGTGGAATAGAGTATGGAGACTTATCAAAAAATAAAAATACAAATATATTAATCTGTTTCTTGTCTCCTATCGCTATCTCTTTTTGTCTTAGTACTAAATTCTGAATAATTTCCTCAGATCTACTTTCTCATTCTAACTTTCTCTTCATCTGTGTCTAATTTATTTTTAATATTCTATGACATTTCTAAAATTTGTATTTGGTCCTCTTTCAAATTTATCTGATATTTTCATAGGAACTTGATATATTTTTAGAAAGCCATTATTTAACTCTTTAATCATTTAAACATACTGACAGAGTAATTTTCAAATTGTTCCCTTATTTCAGATTCTTGTATTCTAATCATTTTAGGTGTTGTTTCTGCTGATTCTTACTTATGGTAGATTGCTCATGTGCTCAATTATTTTAAATTTTAAGCTCACTTATTATTGGATTATAATCAGTTCGTTATTGTCACAGTAATGCTTCATAATAAACTATTTTCAGATTTAGTCCAAAGCAGGCTTAATGATAATTATTAAGTATTTATTTATGCTCACACACCTGTGGGTTATTTAAGGGTTGGCTAATCTAGGCTGGACTCTTGCTAGGTTTGACTCTAAGGTATATGTTGGGTCCTGACATACTTCAGGCTCTAGCTGCAGATTGGACTCAAGTCAGTTCTACACATGTTATTTTGAGGCCAAAGCTGAGTGGCAGCCGCTACCCAAGGGATGGTTTCCTCACGGTAATGTCAGAAGTGCAATAAGGCAATTACAGCTGATCAAGTACATTTCAAGTCTTGGCTTGATTTGTGTCTATCAATAATCCATTGGCCAAAATAAGCCACATGGTCAAATTCAACATCAATGAGGTGAATAAATACATTCTATCTCTTACGGGAGGGGCAGAAGAGTCACACAGCAAGGGGGGAATACAGGACGGGAGGAAGAAGTGAAAACAATAATGCAATTTATAACATTGAAGTCCTCTTTTTCTGTGAGAAATCGATGTGGCTTGTATTGTGGGAACTTTCCTTCAGAGTAGTTTTGCATTTACTGTTTTCAAGGGTCCCAGAGGACCAATTTGTATGTCAATTTCTAAGTTCAGTTTTAAGAAAATGCTGACAGTGTAAATTCAAATCCCACAACCACATGAAGTTTAGCCTTGGCTTTGGAATTTTCATGTCCCTGATTTCCTGAATGAGCTGAAAGAAAACCTTTATTATCGTCCTTTGCCAGTGGGTGAATTATTTTCCTAATTTCCTCAGGATATAGCCCTTCATGGATCCTGAACGTATGAAGGGTTTTTAGGTCTAACTCTACCTGACACAGCACCCGAGTTTCATTTCATGGTCCTTTTTTGGGTAAAATTCAAGTGGCAAGGTTTATAAGATCAACACCTTCATTCCTCCCTTAACTTTAGCAAACCCAACATAAACTCACTTGCTGGTCCTTCTCTTTCAAGTTTCTTTGTGGTTTATTACACTTAGGTATTTCTCTTTTGTTACTGCAGACTCATTTGCACAATGAAGTTAATACTGTATCCACCACGTCTCGATGTGTGTCCTGGGAAAGTTTTCATTGAATTCAAATTGCCACTGATTATAAGACACACTGTTATTTTTCTTGCCACCGTGGGGACAGGATAGTAATAACAACACTGTCAATTAAACTCTAACACAAAGTTATCACTTGGAAAGTTTTTTATATTTAGATTTTCTTTTAAAAACAGAATTTTATCATCACTCATGTGCATACATAAGAAGAACAAAAGAAAAAAGAAGTGACATAAAATCAGTCAAAAGAGTCTTAAAGGTGCTTCGCATTCAGAGTTTGATGCTTCTAACCTCCTTTTGACTCAGAAGCAGTGATATTTGTATTTTTCCCTATGACGTTACTTTCTTTTATTAAGAGAGCTGTTGATGCAACAGTTTTTAGGAAGCACTTCATTATTACTTGTGTTTTGTATTCAAAGTTGCTGCTATTCATTGTGCAAAGTTTGATGGTAATGTCTTCTTGATATTACCATAATGTGCTAAAGGAAGGTTTTCTGATGAAAACAAAGACTCATTTTACTTCCTCAACTGGTTTTCAAATCACTTGCTGACGAAAATGTAAAGAGGATACAGTTATCTAGTCCTATCATCAGGAATATCCACTGAGTTTGTACGTGCACAGGCAATGAGAATCCCGTCATTTTCAGACGTCAGCGTGAAATGTGAAAAATATGCCTCTGAGAATCAATAAAATTTGGTGATATATATTTTTGCTAGAACCAGAAGTCAATACCACTTTTTAATTAAACCAAAATAATCCAAAAAATGAGTGCTGCTCAAGAAAACATGAACAGATGTATACAAACAACAAATGTGAAGTGATATCCGTATGATCGTCAGAGCTGACATTTGTTTGGTACTTACTCTTGCCAGACACCACACTCAGCATGTTACGTACATTATTTCACTAAGTCCTTACACAGTCCTACTTAACACATAACCCTACTTCAGTCTTCACTTAATCCTCACACAATCAAAATCTGAATCCACTACCACTTGAGTATGTAATGAAAATATACCATCCATAACTAATCAGAGCATTATCACCTCTTACTCAGCTGAGTAGAGACCCAAATGAGTGGGTAGAAACAGATTCAACCTGACAGTTTCAGTATCTCGGTCTCTTTCTAAGTAAAGGGCCTTGCACTTTGATGGGAGTGCAAAGGCTCCCCATCAAAGGCTGAATGAATGTCAGCAAGATACAATAACAAATCGCTATAATCTATTGAGTGTGTAATATATACAAGGCACTGTACTAGGTGCTTTAAATAAACATGTTCTCCCTTAATCCTTAGCAAACATCTTGCAAGATAAGCATTTTAAAGAAAGCAAACTGAGCTTCAAAGAAGCTAGGTAACATGTTCAAATTTACACAGCAGTAAGTGAGAGCACTCTATTTGCGTCACAGTCGAGAACATTTGGCCTGCCACCTTCCATCAGCCTCAGACAGGCTACACAACCATATGCTCTGGAGGTGCAATAAAGATCATGTGGGACGCTGGCATTTTCTAGGTTAGAATATAAGTAAGGGTATGAGTTCTCAGGAATCTCTGAGAATGTTCCAGGGACAAATGAGGATGACTCTTGCTGAGTCACCACTATAGTGTTCATGCACCTCTGGGGTATTCAAATGGTTTGGCAGAATTTCCATTTCTCTTGTTAAACCTCTGACTCAATCTGTCTACCATAACCCAACCTGTAACTGAACTAACTCTTAATAAAATGACATACATTTTGCATCTATCTTTATTGTAGCTTCAGAAATTATCCCTTGCCAATTTTTCTGGGTCAAATAACACTTTTTGTCAGGTGATTAGAGAGAGATTCTGATGTCATTTATCCTACTCGGTGTGTACCTCTCAGAAAAGGGAGAACTGGGGTATAAATGACTGCGCTTTAGCAACATGCAGTAGCTTAGGTTTATAAAGTTGTACTAACAGATCTTTAAGGTGCAGTTCAAATCATTCCACATCCATGAAAGCTCAGATTCCCTTGTTACTCTCTTTCTATCAAACTCCCATAGCAACTTGCTTATAGGTCAGTATTTAACATAGTCCTTCTTGTTTTTCATAGTGTAATTTCTATTAAAATTATTTATTTGCCCCCCCAATCATGAGTCCCTTGTGTCCCTCTTATTTACTCAACCTTGGGTCCCTTATGGTATTACTCTTTGTATATGAAGTCTGCTCAACAAATATTTGTTGAAGTGATCCAAATGTTCAATGTTGAACACTAACTCTTATTCCAGTTTTCATTTTTATCATTATATGCTTATTACAGTTAGCTTTTTGAACTAACAGCCTGAAAACATTCCATTCTTTCAGTTTCTGTTTTTTTTTTTTTAAACAATACACACACTATGAAAGCAAATCCCAGAGCCTGGCATCTTTCCGAGTATACCAATAGTTGCTTTGCCTTTTTTGGTTGCGGTGAACTCAGTCAATCAACCTAACTCTTCACAAAACCTAGTGGTGAGAGGTGAGTAGAGTCTGGTAAAGTTCTGGAGATTACTGACTTATAAACCTCTAACTTTCTCATATTGAGCTTTTGCTTGCTCACTGTGATTCCTGGAAATCTCTTACCTTATCAGCCCTTTGGCACAGTGTGCTATGTAGTAGGCACTCAATTAATATTTAATGAATTGAGTTGAATTACTCTTAGTTCCTAGATTCTGTTACCAGAATCCAAACTAGTGTTTCTTAGAAAACTCTACGATAATGGGTTAATCACACAGCAAATAGCCAGAGAAGGCTTCTACTTTGTAACTAATCCCATGCTAAATGTAGGGGTTTGAGAAATCTTTAAAACCAGAAATTAAATCAAACTGCTATGGTTCTGTTCTGCTACAATCTAAATCCAAATTTTCCATTTATAAAATCTCTCCTTTTAAAAAAATGTTCATTTACTTATTTCGGGGGGTGAGAGAGAGCAAGCACAAGTGGGGGAAAGGGACAAAGAGAGAGGGAGAGAGAATCTTAAGCAGGCTCCATGCTCAGCACAGAACCTGATCTGGGGCTCAATCCCATGACTGTAGAGATCATGACCTGGGCCAAAATCAAGAGCTGACACTTAACCAACTGAGCCACCCCGGTACCCCGTGAAATTCCTTCTAAATCTAAAAGATATCCAAACATCTTAAAAATTAAAAAGCAATAATCAACCAACTGGAAATATTTTTGGTATGTATTTGGCATCTAAATAATTACTGAAATGGATTTTTCAAAAAACCTCAACCAATATATTTGGGAATGATTATGGCCACTTGGCTTGGATAGATTTGACTGTTAGTTACCAAAGTGTCCTTGTAAGCAGTCTAGATGCCCCTACTGAAAAATGAAGTAGCAGCGTACACCTGAAGAATCCAGTTACCTCTAATTCAATTTTTTTTCACTAACATTCTCTGAGAGGCTCTTACCTGACTGACTTCACATACCTGAACAGTTGTCATGGGCAATATTAGACTTGTCTGTACAGACCAAGGGCTAAACTGAGAGCCAAATCAGTGGAAGTTACAGAGATAGTTTTTGGTTTAATATTTTACAAGATATTTAAGTATTATAAATTATATAATTTCCGAAAGTTTATTTATGCCCACAGGCTTCTTTCTAATAGTAAATATAGAACTTTGAGCATGAAGATAGAACTTTAAAAAGTCAGTCATAGTCCTGTCAACTGGAACTAATCACTGATATTTTAGTGACTATCATATAGGTACTGTTTTAAGAAAAGGATTTTCTCTCTTCAGAACAATCTTGAAATGTATTGGGCTACATGAGAAGTTGGGGTATCCCATCTTTGGAGGTATATAAGCAGCAGCTGACCTCTCTGTCTAGACTTTAGGTGGACAGCTGGACACATGAGCCTTTCTAGACCTATGGGGTTTGGACCCTTGGGGACATATGCCATAACTGTGAAGATCTCCTGATTCATACATATACACATTATTTTCACACTCACTAGTTTTAATACTACTTTCATATGGATGGTCTTGTCTTTAACAGATTTATTTTAGTTTTACTGAGGTACAATTGATGAATAAAACTGTATGATGCTTGAAGCATACATTGAGATGATTTGATATTCATATGCACTGTTAAAGGATTCCTCTCATCTAGCTAATTAACACATTCAACACCTCACATACTTTTTTTGGTGAGATGTGTATTTATTTTAGTTTGCTCTTTAAATGAATGCTACAAGTACTGCTGACATTAAAAGTGGCCCTCATCCTGGAAAATCTAGGAAGTAGAAAACTAGAAAAACTTTAGGATCCCTTCGTCCCTGCAGGTGTAAGGAAAGAACTAGATTTTTTTTTTCCTCCTCGTGTAGGACTCATCAGCATAAGAGTTCTCCCATTTTGAGCCTTGAAATAAACCAGCCCTTCCTATGCTGTAACCCACACAATAGCCCTTTGACTAGGCAGTGCTTTATTATGATTTTACAGATGAAGAACGAAGACTTAGGAAAATAAGGTAGCTTACTTGCCTCACTCAACAAAGGAAATAAAAACAAACAAACAAAAACAAAAAAAAAGCCCTGTCCTTCTCACAATTGTACAGACTCCACCTGTGGCTCTGAAAGAAAAAGGCTGCACTGGTGCTGGGTTGTGCATGTGAACACCCAGATCCACATGTCAGGTGTGGCAGGGCCAGCCCCTCAGTCCTGCAGGGTTCTCAGGACCCAGGACAGCGCCTGCGCTCGCCAGAAACTTGGCTGGAGCCACATTCCCAGCCCTCTCCTGGCCCACGCTCTTCGGTCTATCCTCCCAGAAACATCCCGTTATGAGAGTGACCTCGGGTGGTCGCCAGTTCTTCCCAAAGGTAAATATACTCTTGGCTGCTCAAAGTCACAGTTTTCCCAGCTGGGCGCCCTTGTGCCTGGCAGTTCTGAGATGTGAGTCGGCCGAATTTTCCGGCTCACATCACGGGGGAGAGCAGAAAGACCTGGGAATGGTTATCGGCCAAGAGCTGCAGGCGAACAGCTAATCCAGTCCTGGAAGGGGGCACTGGTAGTTAAGCCCTTTAATGGCCTCAGTCCTATGATAATTAGTCCTGGCCTGGAGCTAGCGAACAGTGAGCCCCTCTAACCTGAAACGGAGCCTCATCCACTGCTCAAGGCTAATCCCTTGCACAATGAAAGCTGAACTAATTCACTGGGTAAACACCCTCTCCAGTTACTTACAAGCTGTCTTATTTCAGCCCTAAACCAAATAGAGAGGCGGTCAGTGACTGGAGAGAAAATAAAATATTAAGAACTCATTTTGCCTGAAACCCCCCCTGGGATGCTTGCCTATCACAGTATTTTGTTATGGCAATCCGTGCTGACTAATATAGATGGAAGTAATTTCATTTTAGGAAAATTCTACAGTTTAAACCTGATTTTTCATTTACGTATAAACTTGCTTCACAAACATTCAAGAGAGGTCTCCTGGATGCCAGGCGCTGTTCTAGGCATTAGACACGCAGAGTGGAAGAGAAGACAGATAGGCTGCCAGACTCTGAATTCCACGGGCAGAACAGTGGATGCTGGGTCTGCACAGACCTCAAAGGCTGTGACATGTACATCTCTGGGCCAGACAACGGTTTTCCTGCAGGCACAGAGTTGCCTGAATTAACCAGCTAACTACATTTCAGAAACATAAACCATTACCACAGGCCCATTTTAAGCCCAGTAGAGAGAAATTAAGAAAAACAGAAAACTATCCCTGGACATAAATGCTACTGTAACTGCATTTTCTCAGTCCCCAACACCTTGCCTAAGAAACAGGAGCGGCAACATCCTAAACTTTCAGTAGAGGGTGACATTATTATAGAAAAGAAGATACTTTGTCCAAAAAGCCAGGATGAAAGCCACATCTCAGTTTCTAGAGCAGAACACAAGAATTGTTCTCCTTTGAAAAGTGAGAAGATTCCAAATATCTATATTCCTGTGCTTGAGGCAGAGAGGTCTTAAATGATGACTATGCTTACTATGTTTTAATCTGGAAAATTCTCAGAAGCATTGTAGTGGAATCTCAGATTTTTATCTCTCATGAATTTAGCAAAAGGAAAAGATGTGTTTTGGTAACCACCATCACCATACAAGAGTCATTATCTTTCAAAAACAAGTCATTTGCACAAAAAGAATCAATTCTTCCCAAAGATGCTTTCCATGGTGGCTTTCACAGGTTTTTGGGATTAAACTGCAATTGTTGATCCTTTTGGACCTGCTCTTGATCTGAGTTGGGGTTTCTTGAGAGTGTGTCCTGGATACAGATATACAGATGTGGTCTCCAGTGGACAGTCACGCACCAATCAATGCTTACGAAGCTCTACTAGTGCGAGACAGCTATCTATATCCTAGATGTACTCTGCCAACAGGCAAATGAGACAGACCCCTGCCCTCCAAAGGCTTACAATCTAATACTTGAGACAGGTAGGCATACAAACATGGATGTCACCGGCATAGCATTAACAGTGAATTGATACATACTCATCACAGAATACAGAGAATCATGGAACAGGCATAGGTTTTTAACTTAGGCTGAACTTGGTTTGGATTCTAGCTACTTCCTAACTTTGTGAGATGGTGCAAATTATTTAACCTCTCTGAGCCTCAGTTCTCTCATGCATCAGATGGAAGAGCACTGTCCAAAGACATAGGATACTTGTAAGGATTATTTGATAAACTCTAACTAGTGTGTCTAGCACAATGCTTAGAACTTTTTGGAAGCCCAGTAAATGTTTGCTCTGTCTCTTTCAAATAAGTATACAAATTGCTTATTTTATCTGAACTATATGTGATTACCTTCAAGTGTTCACAAATCCAAGTTTATTGTGAGCTAGTGTGAGCCATTGAGTTATTTCTTCTAGGACTCCCAAGAACTTGGTATTATATTCAATCTTTGCTTGATTTTCCAGAAAAGTTGTGCTTTAGGATGTGGGCCTAACATGAATCCAGTAGAATTGGAAGGTACCTTGCTCCAAGCCAGAGAGGGGCTAAATGAAGAGGCGGCAGGTCTCCCTGGTCAAGAGGGGGTGGATCCCAGAGTCAAGGAATCAGGAGGTCTGCAGTAGCCTCCACCACTCAGTCCTCTGACCCCCGTGGGCATTTGATGGGTAGAGGCAAGCCCAAGTCCATGGGACAGGGGTGGAAGAGAACAGGAATTCCACTGAAAGAGTTAGAGACTGCAATGGCACTCAATGACAGTAGGGGCTGAGGTGCCATAGGGCCAGGTAGGAAGAACAGGTGCCACCACAGGGGTGTCAGGTCCATTAACAGTAGGGACTGGGAAGAGAAGACAGGCTGATGGTCTGCATCTGCTTCCAGCCAGCTCCCAACATGCTACCAGTGATGCCCTTTGAGAGCCTATGGGTCTCATCATTGGACTTGTGGCTGGGCCACACCCACATGATGCTAGAATGTCCACCACCACCACATTCATTCTGGGCCTCTTGACTCTGGTTTCCAGTTTACCTAATATGCCTTTGTTCTGAGACTTCTTTCACTTCCCAATTTTAGTTTCTGACTTGGGTTGTCTGCTTTGAAATTGTACTCTGCTTAAACTCCTCCCTCTGTCGAGGAGGCTTGGATCTTGATGCCTGGGGGCCTGGGCTGGACTGGGGTTATGTGGTTCTTCTTACTGTGGGCATGGAGCCAACGGTAATCTGAGAGACTGTGTCTGGGGTGAAATTGAAATGAGAACAAGGCACATAATCCACCATGGAAAGGGGCTAAACTAGAGGGGAGAGAGCAAGCAGAGGGTATTTTCATGGCAGCCCTCAATCCTGAGAAAGGAAGAGCTGTGGTAGGCACCAAGCTTGGACACAACAATAACCCCATGATCTCTGACTAGTAAACTGTGTCAGGATGGATTTTAACAGGACAGAATCACCACCATTCTATATTAGGCCCCTCAACTAAGCTGTGGCAACCTGCATTCTTGGGACTGGTTGTGGGGTTGCAATGTTTTTCCAGTAGCTACACTCTATCAGCCAGCCTGAGCTGATGCTATGGACGCACTCAGCCCTCTCTCAAGATTTCTACCCTCTTAATTTTCAACAACAGGCATTCTGAGGGCTCGTATTCTTGGGCAACAACCACTGAGACTCTCCGTGTTCACTGGGACTCTGTGGTTCCATTTTTAAGGCCCACTATTTACAGCTTTGCACATCTGAACACCTGAACACCTCGAACATTTGTCAAAGAATTGCCATTTCAGGATACAAGGAGCTCTATTTCTGTTAATGTGCTTCTACCTTCATGTCACAATGCTCAAGAGGTGTGGGGACTGCCTTCATGAGAATGCAATTGAGGATATAGTCAATAATAATGTAAAAACATCATATGGTAACAGATTGTGGCTCTATTTATTATAGTGAGCAGTGAATAATGTGTGGAATTGTTGAATCAATATGTTGTACACTTGAAGCTAATATAATATGCTATGTTAATTACACTTCAATAAAAAATAAATAATTATAGATAAGGAGGGAAAAAACAAAACAGAAACAGATTCATAAAGAGAGCAAGCTGCTGGCTGCCAGAGGGAGGAGTCTGAGAGGGTGGATGAAACAGGTGAAGGGGACTAAAAGGCTAATATTCCAGATTTAAAATAAAGAAATCACAGGAATATGATGTACAGCACAAGTAATATAGTAATATTGTATTAAGTTTCTATTGTGATAGGTGGTAACTAGATGTATAGTGGTGACCATTTTCTAATATGTATAAAAATCAAGTCACTATGTTTATACCTGAAACTAATACAATATTCTATGTTAATTAATCAACAAAAAATAAATAAATAAAAGTTGGGGAAAAAAGAAAGCAATTGAAGGAGGTGCTAGAGGCTTTCCCAAAACACTGATATTCTGCACCCTCAACTGTGAATTAGAATATATCATTCTCCCGCCCCAGGGGAAGAATAATCCTGGAATCTATACCACTGAATCCTTATTGAATGTTTTCAGGGAGAAAGAGAATACTGAGGTCACACCAAGTTAGACCTTCACTGTAACCAGGGAAACCTGAAAAACATGGTCACCAATGGAAACAGGATAGTCATCCTCACCTTCAGAATCTAAACACCTCATGATCTGAAAGCACAGATGAGCAAGCGAGTTAAGATGACAGTTCTTTTTAAGATTTTTTAAATGTTTTATTTATTTTTGAGAGAGAGAGAGAGAGAGAGAGAGAGTGAGAGAAAGAGAAAGACAGCATTAGCAGGGAAGAGTCAGAGAGAGAGTGAGACACGGAATCCCAAGACAGGCTCCAGGCTCTGAGCTAGCTGTCAGCACAGAGCCTGACGCAGGGCTTGAACCCACAAACCACGAGATCATGACCTGAGCTGAAGCTGGACGCTTAACTGACTGAGCCACCCAAGCACCCTTAAGATGACAGTTCTGAATCTTGACCACGTTGGTCTGATGTTTTCCTAGATTCCACTGGAGTATAAGAGAGGTAAGTCAGAGTTAAGAGAAGGGCCTGGGGGCTCCTGAACACACTCCCTCTGTACCTCTCCACAGTTTGGTCCCTAACTTCTGCTGATTCCCAACTTTAAACATGTGACTCATAACCTCCTGGAGTCTCAGCTTCCTCCTCTGTGAAGGAGATGGAGCTTAACGTGACTGACTGGTGTTGTAGAGTTTTGCTCTAAGATAATGGATGGAAAGGAGTCTTGTAAAGTACCACACACATGCAAGGTATTATATTTAAGTAAGTGCTTAATAACTAATTTTACATGAAGATAACAATGTTATTTGATACTTAAGTTTTCTCAGCATTTTCCAGATTTCTGTGTTAGACAAGTTAATCCTCAATTCTGTGTTATCTACTTTGTCAGTCAATAGAGAATCTTGGTCTCCTCAGGAAATTTAGTGAACAATGAAACAGATATAAAGGCACAATTTGGATATTTCAAGTTCAAAGACTTGTCTAAAGTATTAACTTCTTATAGAGAGCTTAAGTCAGGTGTAATCATACAAAATCTCAGATGTGGTGGAGACTTTTTTTCAGTTTATAATATAGGAATGATGGGCTTGGGGAAAAACGACTTCTATTATTATTGATAGAAATGCAAGGTTATATTATTATACATAATGCTATTTCTCTGAGCAGTTTTCATGTACATGATTGTATCTTGCCATTTATCAGTTTTTGAGTCCAATATTCTCACTCAATATGCTTCTGAGAGGGTGCTAAGCCAGATGCCCCTCAGATCAGAACTGACTCCCTTCCAAGGGGCCCCAAGTGAGCAACCCCTTACCTAATGAGGATGGTCCAGAACACTACAAACTAAACAGTGGGGGATCTGAGGGCAGCAAAGGCCCTTAATCAATAGGGCTTTATAGGTACAGCTGGCTGGAAGTGGCTGCAGCTAAAAAAGGCCCAGATCATCAGTCACTGTCCTATCTCAGGAGATCAAACCCACCAGCAAAACCCGATTCTCCATTAGAAGTAAGTCACCAGGCTGGAATGGGTCAGGTCCTGAGACCTCTTAGACACATCATGATGGGGAAGACAGCTATAGAGAGTCCTTCAGGAAGCAATATAAAAGCATTTGACAACAGTATAGCATTAGGGAAGCCTAAAGGCGGGTAGCAGACCAGGTCTCTTCCAGACCAGGAGTGACATCAGAGAGTTCCAAGTGGTGCCACTGGGAAGGTGTGGTGTTTACACTCTGATGACAGGCAGCAAGAAGGGACACACATATTCATGTTCTGATGTCAGACAACTACTGAAGAGACTGAGCATGACTGGATTAGAGCATGAGGTAGGCATTGGGAAGAAAGCTCAGACAAAGACCAGGTACCATGGAACAAGATTAGTGCCTTTGGATACCAGGTGAGGATTCAGACACAGAAAACAAGATTAGAGCTACAGTTCTGGAACCTGGATCTCAGGACAGAATACACAGTAGCAAGTCCCATGAGACTCTGGAATCGAGGAAACTGCTGGAGCCTGATAGGTACAGAGGAAAAAACAGGCTTGAGCCTTAGGAGGCAACAGCTGAAAGACAGCTAGGAGGATAATTTACCTAAAGGTAGGTTCTCAAACATCACTTGGTTCCAAAGAAATGGTCACACAGCCTAAGCCTGGGCTGGTGTAGCAGGGGCAGACCCTACAGCGGCCAGATGGTCAGTGCCAGGATAACAAAGTGGGATAAGGCAGGCCAACTTAAGTTAGACTTGTCACGGAGAGGACAAAGTAGAGTCCCCAAGACCTGACTTGGTGTCAGAAGGACAGGTTTTTTTTTTCTGTCATGGAGCTCTAGCCTCACCCACAGGGGACCTTCCTCCGGGAACCTGAGTCCTGGGGTAGCCAAAGACATTCTAAATCTCCTGGAAGAGATGATCCTCAGCCACAAAGGAGCCTTTAGTTTCCAGATTGCATGGTCTTAGCCTTGTTGCTCAGGGCTAGTCTCTGTCTTGTGGCCAATGCCTCATTGTTACCTAATATCCATGCTTACCTTCTAACTTACCAGCAAACTCTGACTTTGTATGCCTGGCTAAAACCCAAGCCAAACCCATTTCCAAGTCCCTTAATGAATAGGCATAGACATATGATGTTCTGATGAGTGAAGTATAAGCTGAAGTTAATGGGGAAGACTCCCTGAGCACTGGAAGTTGCTGAGTTGTGTGCTCTTGGGCAAGAGACAATAAAAGGGGGGCTAATTTGCTGGGCAAATGGGCATATTTACCCATTAACCTCTTCCTTCAGTCTCCTTCTTTCCCCTTTATTCCTTTTCCTTCTTTTTTCTTCTTGCTTCCTGCCTATAATTCTGATGTGATTGCCAGAGCTACAGTGATTATTTTGCAACCATGAGACATGAGGCAACCCCAAGGATAGAAATCATGCTCTGAGGATTGCAGAGCCCCAGCAACAACAGTCTGAGATGCCAACCTCCAGGCTTCACATGAGAGACTCACTCTTTACCCACGTCACTGTAGTTGGGCATCAGTATTTTGTTGCTGGCCCTAATCCTGATTAGTAAACATCTCTTCCAGCTGGATGGCTTATGGTAGGAGTAGGAGGGAGGAAGAGTCTCCCTCGCTTTCGGTGATCTGTTTTGTCTTTAGCCTTTAGTCACCACAGATGAGTAACAGGATTTTTAGTGATGACTTCCTTGACTCGGTTGTCCTCTTTGGTTAGGGACGAGGAGGAGTTGGGCACTGGGGAGAAAACAGGGTCTGGAGGACCACACAGCCAGCATAGAATAAGCAGAAGCAGACACTGCTCTGGCAGGTCCATCAGAATCCAACAATGCCCTGCTGCCCTCTTCTTAGCCACCCAGATGATCCAGGGACCACTGACCCCAGCTCTCAGCAAGCCTGATGAACTCTCCCACTTTGAAGAAATTTTGAAAAAGCCTTTTTCTCCAAGACTCCAAAGTCTGTATCACATCATCAGTCTCTTGATATTATTTACTGAGAGGGAAAAAATAGTGGCTGATTTCTTTAAATTAAGAACTTCTGGTTTGGAGAGTATGCGCTTTTGGGAGACTGATTTTTTTTAAGTTTATTTATTTTTGAGAGAGAGAGAGAGAGAGAGCGAGCGAGCACAAGCAAACTGGAGAGGGGCAGAGAGAGAAGGAGAGAGAGAATTCCAGGTAGGCTCCACACTATCAGTGCAGAGCCCAACATGGGGCTCAAACTCAAGACCCATGAGATCATGACCTGAGCTGAAGCCAGGCACTTAACCAGTTGAGGTACCCAGGCACTCTGAGAGCCTCATTTATTTTTTGTTTTGTTTTGTTTTTGAGAGAGAAAGAGAGAGAGTGTGCATGCACACATGGGGGAAGCAAAAAGAGAGGGAGAGAGAGATAATCTTAAGCAGACTCCACACTTAGCGGGCTCAGTCTCAGGACTGTGAGATCATGACCTGAGCTGAAATCATGAAATCAGTTGCTTAACCTGCTGAGACACCCAGGCAGCCCAAGAGCCTGATACACCAGATCATGTATCTAGATCTATCTGGGTCTTCTCAACTTTTGGAAACTTAGTTCTCTAGCCCTCAATCCAGTCCTGCCAGTTCTCCAGCAGAAAAAGCCCTGGGATTGAGGGATGACAGGAGAAACAGAGGAGAGATGCTTAAAGTTAAAAGCCTTTTTCACACTTTCCACAAAATCTAAGTCATGTGACTGCAAATACATTTCTTTTCTTCTTTACTCCTGAATTAACATAATTAATTTTGTATAACATATTTTCTATAGACACTATTTTTTATTATTATTATAGGCAGGCTATTATGCATCACCCTTAAGCAGCACAGTAAACTCCTTCCAGTGCTCCCACTTTCTTCCTCCTTTTCCCCACCTCAATCTCCCAAGCTCTGCGTCTGCTGAAGGCCCATTAAAGAAACAATTTCTCACCCTCCCCCCACCAGCACTGCATACCTGGTAATAAATAATATGATCATTGCCTAACAGGCACTCAGAAGAGCCCTGTGATAAATAAAGAGACTTCTCATCTCTCCACAGGCTCTGCGGTGAGGGCTGGCAGAGGAGAGCTCCTATTAAAGAACTCGCATAGCCACAGGCAAATTCTCTCACGCATCTCCTTGTGGAGACCTTTTCTTAAAAGCTGAGATTGCTCTGATGGTTCAAGGTGCTATTGAGCTCTAACTCCAGTTGCAGCATCTGAGGCCGATGCTTGTGTCTGATAAGGTTGCTGGAGAATAATGTGAAGGAGAGAGGCCTGGTAATGGGTTGGGTGAGGATGGGAGGAGGCATCTTTGCCCAGAGCCTGAAGACAGAAGCGCTGCTCTTGCAAGGAAGGCCTCCCCTTGCCCCACCCCCAAATTCTTTTCCATTTTTATTGCATTAAAAAACCACTCTCTAAACATGCACTTCAGAAATCATTTTTTTTTTCTAGCTCCAAGCTAGTAATACCCCTCACAACTGATTTTGTATCATGAGAGGTTTTGAGAATAATTCTGCTTTTCTCATTCACATTTTTTTTCGGTTTTGAATTGAGAAAACCAAAGAGGGAATAACTGCGTTTTGTGCCTTCCTTTTCTACGGTTGCGTGATTGTTCCTTAGAATATTCTACCTTATCTTATTCTTTGGCTTTCAAGATCTTTTACAAAAACAAGAAAGCCCACAGCCATTCTTTCACCATATTTTCCTTTTCTCTTTTCATTTTCCTGTTGGTGATCTCTCATCTTTGGGATTTCTCGCTCTCTACTAGGATTTAATGAAAGTGAACTTCCAGGGTTAACTAAATTTAGAACCTCAGTCCATTTTATCAATCATAATTTAAAAGACAAATATGTGAATTCAGTCCAAAGACAAGTGTTCTTAAAGCAGCCTGAAGACACCAGGGAATGGGGGTATGTGAGAGCTCTTACTAGTTTGCCCGCGGGCAAACTACTACTTGCTCAGCGGGCCAGCAGTTGAGATTTCCTGCCAAGTTAAGGCAGAACCAGAACGGGTACCATGGAATGGTTTAAGGGCTATGACAACACACTTGTAATCCCCCCATTCTTTTCTCTTTCATTTTTGGACTCCAGGAGATAGAGCACAAGTGAGGCTTAAGAGCTCTGACTATGAATCAGAGACCTAATTCCTTGCAAGTGTGTGTGAAGGCATGCTTCCGTGTGTGGGTTTGGGTGGGGGGCGGGGCTGACATGGAGTGCAGTATCAGTAGTAGACCCTGGCTGTTTTTCACTTACACCCTTCTCTAACCAATTGTTTGAAGTCATTTCAATGAGTGAATCAGTTAACAAGAAGAATACTTGCTCAGACCCAGAAGACATATAAGAACTGGGTGCTGACCTCAAAGAACACAAGCTTGGTTAAGAATTAGCACAGGGAGATCAATAATGGATTAATAACACAAGAATGTAACAGTCAAGTTCTGGGCCATGTGGTATAGATACCAAATGCTGGTGGAATCCACAGTAGTGAGGGCTCAGGGCCATCACTGAGACCAAAGTGGGATTTATGTGGGCCTTGAAGGATTAAAAGACCTCTTCTTGGCCATAGGCTTCCAGAAAGAAGCTATTTAACAGCAGCCCTTCATTAGGACTGTCAGCATGACTATGTAATGCCCAGAGCCTGCTGCATAGGAGGGTGAATATACATGTTTCTATGACTCTAGCTTCCAGGTCTTATTTTGAATCTCCATGAATACTTGCTCAGATTAGAGGACATTGGATCTGACACTCCTTCAGTACTGATGGTTTCTGACCCACTCCCCATTAGCAGGAGTATCATCAGATCTGCTAAGGCTCCAACATGGATGATGAGGAAGCACAGGAAATTAGATGAGACCTAGGAGCCAATGCCCATTCTCCCTGTCTGTAAATCACCAACATCAACCTATGATGAACCCTTTCCTATTCCCAAACTTCTACTTCCTCACTTTTCTGAAAATTTGATGAGATAGATTGTAGGGTTCTCTCAGGATGCTGATGGCAATGTCCAGAAGGTCAGCCATGCTTATTTGCCTTGCAACAGTGTATGGTGTTGACAGCTGGCTATTGCAAATGCTCCCTCCTGAGTTGTACAAAGATCTGGCAGGATTTTTAAACCCACATTTCTGGTGTGGCCAGTAGGTAATAGCCATGCAAGCATCTAGGATTAGAGATTTCTAGTCACAGAAAAGAACAGCAGGAATCCTAAGGGAGAGCTTTTGGGATTATCACAGTGAATGCTGTCCTGTCAATTATAGCCTCACCTAATGGGAAAGTATGGGCTAATAGTCCAAGAATGGAATCCCTCCGGTTTAAACCAAGGATGGGGCACCTGGGTGGCTCAGTCTGTTGGGCATCCAACTTCAGCTCAGATCATGATCTCACAGCTCATGAGTTTGATCCCTATGTTAGGTTCTGTGCTGACTGACAGCTGGGAGCCTAGAGCCTACTTTGGATTCTGTGTCTCCATCTCTCTCTGTCCCTTCCTGCTTGTGCTCTCTGTTTCTTCTCTGTCTGTCTCTGTCTCAAAAATAAACATTAAAAACTTTAAACTCAGGAATCTGAGACAGCACATAAGAAATCCTAAGTGAATTAGGAAATGAACAACCTATAGCTTTAACTCATTTTAGAAAAATCAGCTCCTCAAGTGGTAGACCTGGGAGATGGACCAGCTACATAATTTGTGGGTCCCTGTGTAAAATGAAGATGTGGAGTCCTTTGTTCAAAAATCATTAAGAATATCAGTTGGTAACAGCAGAGCATTAAACCAAGCATGAGGCTCTCACAAGCTTGGGGTCCCGTGCTAGGGCACAGGTTGCACCCCGATAAAGTTGACGCTGCTGGGACTTCCTCTCCTGCAGAAGGTAGAAGTCCTGGCTATCGGTCTAGCAGAAAGAGGGAGGTCCAGAAAGGCCACTTTGCCTACTTTGTGCAATGAGCACAGCACAATATCCTATTGACTGAGTTCCACACACAAGGTGAGTACGAGACTGAAATTTTCTAGGTGACTCTAATCTCAAGCGTCTCTAGCATTATTGCCCACTGTCTACATTGCACTATCTTTTTGTTGTTGTTTGCTTGCTCAGAAAGCACAGACATCAAACACATAAAATATGTTCACTAATTTTTGATCTCTTTATTTTAATACAAAAACCATTTATTAGATTGTTATTCTGCGTTATACTAAGAGATGCAAAGTGTTGCGAAGGATATTCCCCTGAAGTTCAAGGAATGATAGTGTTCATTTATACATCAAAGTGGGGCCAGGAGTATCTCTCCTCTGGGATACTTTGTCACTCATCAAGAGTTGCAACTTTGTATATTTGGACAACAAAATGGACCGCCTTAATGATAGTTTATGAACTGGACCTGTGACCATTTTAGGCTTACTTTTCCCAGAATTTGTTAATTTAACAGTGACCCAAAGATGCTTAAAATGTTTTAATTGAACTTTTTACTGAGGCAGACTTTTGAGTCCAGGCTGAAGGCAGGGGTTGAGGAACCAAGTACTTATATTGGCCACTTGCTCATATCTGCCTTTCATTGTGGCTTTGGATCTTTGCATTTTATGGTTACCTATATAGTTCACAAGACTAGTTCTATGGTGCAATAGTATTTACAAGATGAGAAATTAATGAAGGACTTAAAATGTACTCCTCTGAAATGTTAAGGGATGAATGCAAGTCAAACTTTAATTCAGACTGGTAATCTCATAATTAGTCTTACACAGAGATCGTTCCTTGAATTTCTCCCTTTCTATTTTTATGCCCTGATTTCCCATCTTACTACCTGGATTATATTTTCCCACTGTTTTTTTTTTCTTTTACACTTAATTAAAAAAATTTTAAGATTCACATTAGTTAACATATAGTGTAGTATTGGGTACAGGAGTAGAATGCAGTGATTCATCACTGACGTATAATATCCAGTGCTTATCCCAACAAGTGTCCCCTTAATGCCTATCACCTATTTACCCCCTCCCCCACCCACATTCCTCCCCAGCAACCCTCAGCTTGTTCTCTGTATTTAAGAGTCTCTTATGGCTTTCCTTCCTCTCCCTATTTATCTTATTTTTCCTTCCCTTCCCTTGTGTTCATCAGCTGTGTTTCTTAATTTGCACATGCAAATGAAATCATATATTTGTCTTTCTTTGACTTATTTTGCTTAGAATATACTCCAGTTCTACCCACATTGTTGCAAATGGTAAGATTTCATTCTTTTTGATTGCTGAGTCATATTTCAATATTATATATATATCATATACATAAATAAAATAAAAATAAAAATCATATATATAAATCATATGTATACATAAAATACCCTATCAGTTGATAGACATTTGCACTCTTTCCATAATTTGGCTATTGTTGATAGGGCTGCTATAAGCAATGGGGTGCATGTACCACTTTGAATCAGCAGTTTTGTATCCTTTGGATGAATACCTAGTAGTGCAAATGCTGGGTCACAGGGTAGTTCTATGTTTAACTTTTTGAGGAACCTCCATACTGTTTTCCAGAATGGCTGCACCAGTTTGCATTCCTACTAACAGTTCAAACATGCTCCCTTTTCTCCACATCCTCACCAACATTTGTTATTTCCTGAGTTGCTGATTTTAGCCATTTTGACAGGTGTGAGATGGTATCTCAATGTGGTTTCTTTTTTTAGAGAGAGAGAAAGAGAATGTGTGTGTGCACCAGGAAGGGGCAGAGAGAGAGGGAATGAGAGAGAATCCAAAGCACATTCTTTACTGTCAGCACAGAGTTTGATCTCATGAACCATGAGATCATTACCTGAGCCAAAATTAAGAATCAGATGCTCAACCAACTGAGCCACCCAGACAACCCTCTCATTGTGGTTTTGATTTGTATTTCTCTGATGATGAGTGATGTTGAGCATCTTTTCATGTGTCTGTTAGCCATCTGGATGTCTTCTTTGAAATAAGTGTTTTTGCCCATGTCTTCTGCCCATTTCTTCACTGGATTATTTGTTTTTTAGGTGTTGAATTTGATAAGTTCCTTATAGATTTTGGAAACTAACTCTTTGTCCCATATGTCATTTGCAAATATCATTCCCATTTTGTCAGTTGCTTTTTTGTTTTGTTGATTGTTTACTTCACTGTGAAGAAGCTTTTTATCTTGATGAAGTCCTAATAGTTCAATTTTGCTTTTATTTCCCTTGCCTCCAAAAACATGTCTAATAAGAAGTTCTACGGCAGAGTTTAAAGAGGTTACTGCCTGTTTTCTCCTGTAGGATTTTGATGGTTTCCTACCTCACATTTAGGCCTTTCATCCATTTTGAGTTTATTTTTGTGTATGGTGTAAGAAAGCGGTCCAAGTTCATCCTTCTGCATGTCGCTGTCCACTTTTCCCAGCACCACCTGATCATCAAGGAAATGCAAATCAAAACCACAAAAAGATGTCACCTCACACTAGTCAGATGGCTAGAATAAAAAAGACAAGAAATAACATGTTGGTAAGGATGTGGACAAAATGCAACCGTTGTACACTGTTGGTGGGAATGCAAACTGGTGCGGCCACTGTGGAAAACAGTATTGAGTTTCCACAAAAAAATGAAAAATAAAACTACCATATGATCCAGCAATTCCACTACTGGGTATGCACCCAAGAAAATGAAAACACTAATTTGAAAAGATTTATGCACCCTTATGTTTGTTGCAGCATTACTTACAAAAGCTAAGATATGCAAATAACCCAAGTGTTAATCAATATATGTGTATGTATATGTATGACATCTTTATCTACTTACATATGGTTCACATATATAACTATATATAAATGTTACTATATATACTATAGTTAACATATATATACTATAATATGAGGTTAACATGTATATGTTTATATAGTTTTATGTTTATATGTTTACATGTGTAATATATAGTTTTATATGTAAAACTATATATAAAGTTAATATATATGATATCTTTATCTATCTATATATATACACACATATACATATACATACACACATGCACAAAAGAATATTATACGCCATAAAAAATAATATTTTGCCATTTGTGACAATGTGGACAGAACTTGAGGGAATTATGCTAAGTGATATAAGTCAAAGACAGATACCACATGATTTCAATTATAGGTGTAACCTAAAAAACACAAAACAAACAACAAACCAATATCCAGACTCATCAATACAGAGAACAAATTGGTGGTGGCCAGAGGAAAGGGAGGTTGTGGGAGAGAGACAAAATAGGTGAATGAGATAAAGAAGTACAGGGGCGCCTGGGGGGCTCAGTCGGTTAAGCATCCGGCTTCGGCTCAGGTCATGATCCCACGGTTCGTGAGTTCCAGCCCCGCGTCGGGCTCTGTGCTGACAGCTAGCTCAGAGCCTGGAGCCTGCTTCCGATTCTGGGTCTCCCTCTCTCTCTGACGCTTTCCTGCTCAGAGGGGCTGTCTCCCTCTTTCTCTCTCAAATAAATAAATAAAACATTAAAAAATTTAAAAAATAAAGAAGTACAAACTTCCGGTTATGAAATGTATGTCACGGGTGTGTAATGTACAGCATGGGGAATATAATCAATAAATTGTATTAACCCTGCAAGGTGACAGATGATAAACAGACTTACTGCGGTGGCCATTTCATAATGTGTGCAGATGTCAAATGACTATAGTATACGGTTAAAACTAATATAATATTGTATGTTGATTATACCTCACTAAGATTTTTAAAAAGAGTGTAGGGAAGTCTCTAATGTCTTCATAAAAAGCAAGCAAGAAAAATAATTCTCAGTTTTCTAGAGTTCTAAAACTTAATTTTTATATTAAAATTTTTAAGCTGAGGATTTACAAATCAGCTATTAACTTTTAAGAGTTTCATTCTAGTTTTAAAAAATCATAATTACTTGAGGTAGGGGAGAGGGGGTGTCTACTTTATTCCTAATGGAAACTATACATATAGATGAAGTGTCTATATAAAAAATGGGAGCTATGATAGTATTAATACTGTCTAACTGATATTCAATAACTCACCCTTCTATTTCCTATTGTCCATATTTAAATACTTCAAAAAGAATTCTAATCAAGTGGAAATTAATAGGGGAGGAAAGACTGGGGCCAGCAGGAGAAGGTTCTAATCCCACTATCGCTTAATATTTCAAAGTCTCTTTTATTTTCTTAATAAAAGGGCAAGAGAAAGAGAGGGAGAGAGAGAAAAGGGAATTAATCCAGTGCTCTGAACTGTCCTCTCATCTTAATGCTTTAAATACATTCTAAGAGAATATTACACGTGAGAAGGCTATTTCTGGCCAACGGCCAGAATAGTTTTGCTTCTCAACTTTTTTCCATCTTTCCTTCTTCCGCCCCTTTATTCTTCCTGTCTTCTCTCCCCCTCTCTTCTTCATTCCCAGGATCTTCAAATCCCAGTGATGAGAGCTAAATTTAAAATCCAACTTTCTTCGACATAATCTGGCTACACATCTCTGCCTGCTCTATTTTATTTCCCACTCCCTCATCTGGGGACCCTGCTCCCTTCAACACACCGTGTGCGCTCCTGTCTCTGTGTTTCTGCACTTGTTTCTCCCTCATTTCCTCCAGCTCTACTTCTTCCTACCTGCTGCCAGTCCTACTGATTCTTCAAGCCCCACATTCTTTATGACACTATGTGTAGCTTATTAAAAACTGCAGTAATGAAACATAATTGTGAATATTTATTGAACAATTCCAGTGTGCTAAGCAATTTACTTACATTGTATCATTTAATCCTCTTGGTTATCCCTAGGAGACCATCCCACCCTCTAGGTAAGGTCTGGGATTAGGAAAAAGTTAACTCAGTTGTCAAAGGTCAAGGACTCTTGAGTGGGAAAGCAAAAGGTAGGGTTCATCTGCTTCCTCTCTTGTTCCTGAACTGCAAATGCACTTAAAAGTTAAAACCTACATAGTGAAATAATTTAAAGTTCTTCAAACTGAGGGCCGAAGAGGGAGGGGAAAGGGGAAGGGGGATGATGGTCATGGAGAAGAGCACTTGTGGGGAAGAGCACTGGGTGTTATATGGAAACCAACTTGACAATAAACTATATGGAAAAAATAAAAAATAAAGTTCTTTAAGTATTTCATGACAATATCTATTTTCTTAAGCAAATGTATAAACTTTGAGACGAGAACAACCATGTCTTCTATTTGTATCTGCCCAGGATCTCATGTGGGATAGGTGCACAGTAGATTCTCAGCGCCTACTTATTGATAAAGCTCTGGATTTTCCCTATGAATTGGACTGTTTTCTGTATGCACTCAGTCACCATGTAAACTCCATTTACATCTTCTAGGGATACACATTATCCTGCTCTTCCTCAAAATTGAACTGAGTTGATGCTGACACACTAGAAGCTGCAACCTAATATATATTATCAATCAGTCAACTGATTAATCCACTCATCTATTTAACAAACACTTATTGAGCACTTATATGTGCCAGACACTGTATAGGCACCGAGAGACAGAGTAGCGAAAAAAATGCACCAAAACAAACAAACAACTAACCTGTGCCTTTATTGTGTTGCCCATGCTCTAGGTGGGGGAAGCAGATAAACAAGGTAAATAGGTAAAATATATGTTAAAGGGCAATGAGCTATATACCGAAAAATAAAGCAGGAAGGATTTGGTAGGGAGTTATAGGGAATTGGTAGAAGAGCGGATAGTGCTACAATTTTAAATTATGATGACCAGGGAAAACTCACTGAGCATAGACTGGGAGGAGGTGAAGGAATGTGGACATCTAGGTCAAGAGTAGTCCAGGCAAAAGGAAAATCAAGTACAAAGGTGGGAATGTGCCTGAAATGTTAAAACAGAAACAAAAACAAAAACAAAAACAAAAAAACCCCCCAAAAAACAGCAAAGAGGGGCACCTGGGTGGCTCAGTTGGTTAATCGTCTGACTTCGGCTCAGGTCATGATCTTGAAGTTCATCGGTTCGAGCCCCACGTCAGGCACTGTGCTGACAGCTAGCTCAGAGCCTGGGGCCTGTCTTTGAATTCTGTGTCTTCCTCTCTCTCTCTCTGACTTTCCCCTACTCATGCTGTCTCTCTTTCTCTCAAAAATAAATAAAACATTAAAATTTTTTTTAAAAAACCAGCAAAGAGATCAATGTAGCTCATTTACCTTTAATCATAGAAGGGAAATTATGTATGTGTATATTATATATGAACAATGGTAAAAGTTTAACCTAGATCCACATAGGCAAGCAGATCCCCAAAGTCCATGCAAGTATTTTGAGTAGAAAGATAGGAAAGGACTAGACATGTGTTACTACAAAAAACAATACAGGAATAGCTAGTCAGTGTTTTAGCCCAGGTTCCCTAGAAAACAAAGTCTGAGGCCAGGATAAGAGCTGAGCCTTTATCTGGAAGATAAAATCCCAGGACAAAGAGAACACAAAGGGAAGTGAGGCAAGGAGGAGTAGAAGCAGGACAAGTTGATGTCTGCCTCTGGTCACTGCCTCACAGGGGGCCTGGAAGAGACCAGCAGGTAACCTGCTAGGGGTATCTTCAGGGCAGAAGCTGTGGCTGGCCCAGTCCACGAAGGAAATGAGAGGAAATTTTATTGGTGGGCTCCCTGCAGTCTCATGTTTCCCACTGGTCAAATTTCACCCTGCAGGTAAATAACCACCACTACTCACTAGCCTCCCCCTCCCCCCCACCCCCAGGACTTCCAGGTTGTGAAACCAGGCTCCCTTGTCCAGTTTCCATGTCTGTGGTGTGACAACTCATTAAAGGCTAGGTGAGGTAAGAGACAAGGGACCAGATCTGTACTTGGTTAGCCTGGCTGCACAGCAATTGCCAAGAAGGAGGCGGGGCTCAGCGTCCCCAAGCCAACTGGTTGGCTGCAGGCAGTGGGCAATGTGGAGGCTAGGTGGGGTTGGTAGGCAAGGGGCGGAGCAAAGCCTTGGGGTCTGGAGGTAGAAATGCTGAGGGGAGAGAGGAGAGAGAGAAGATGTGTCTGATATAGTCAGTAAATAGCAATATTTATCAAGAGCACATGATTACACAACCCTCTAAACAAATGAGACAGAAGCCCTATTTCCCCGTAGGTTTGGCATAAATTGTGTTGATTAGTGAACACAGAACATTACATATGGGGAGGGGGGAGGAGTGAAAGATGCACTGGAGAAGAACCACCCAAACTGTACCTAAGAAAGTGTAACAGAGCAGGATACAGACGGGGTCCTCTCGGGAACACCAACTAGCTAAATGACATTACCCTCACCAGGTCAATTTTGATTATAAGCATGTCCCACAAAAGTTAAAGCTAGTGGGAGAGTTTGGGAGCTCAGGTCAGAGGATTTTTAAAAAACCAGGCCAATTTAAGTGTTCTTAATATGACTGAATCTCCTGCTTTTTAAAATGTGAAAAAAGAGTAAGTTGATGGATTTTAATCATGGCTGAAAAAAAATCACTGTGTAAATATTATAGATATCTAAAATACTGGAGAAACTTACTCTAATCTATATTTTTTTTCAATTTTCACATCATGTAGTTATCAGAGAGACATAGTCATAGAAGAAACTCCAAAAATTTAATTTAGAAAAATGTAATATCTTTTATAAAGCAAAACAAATCTAGAAGGAACAAAAACATATAAATATATAACCAGATATATTACTAAGAGAGAACTGTGTGCAACACAGTTTTGGTGTGTATCATGAGAAACCTCTTTAGAAAGACTGAACTTAGAATTGCTTACATTGTCTCCAGGTTTGTTTGTTTTTGCTTGTTTATTTGAGGGGGATTTGGTGTTACCTTGGGTTTTTTTTGTTTGTTTGTATTGTTTTTGCCATTCCTCATGCCTCTGCACCTCTGGCTATATTTCTTTGGCCTTACTCTAGTGTGCTTTCTTGCTGAAAAATAGTTTTGTAAAAACTGTAAAAATTCAGTCAATGAAGTTGGTCTGTTGAATTTTAATTTGGCATCATAGAAAGATCATGCATTTTGTAAGCCAACTATCTAATTCAAGAGGCTGCGCACAGAATTGGCAGCTAGACAGGGCCTGGCGGGTGTCAGGCAGCCCTCCATTTAACACCTGGGTAAACCAGAGTCTAAGGAGCAGAAGAGACTCACCCTAGTCCTCACACCAGAAAGAAATGCCTCCTGACTCCTGAGGATGCATTTTAAATATCTACTTTCATTTCTTTACACAGGTAGGAAGCAGGTAAAAAACAAATACCTTTTACATTACTTATTTACCGCTGCATAACAAATTACTCTAAAGCTTAGTAGCTTAAAACAATAAACATTTTTGCTTACAATTTCTGTCGGTCAGGAATTCAAGACCCACGTAGGTGGGTGTTCCTGGCTCCAGGTCTCTCATCTTGCCGTCAGGATACTGGCTGAGGCTGCACTTTTGAAAGCTTCACTGGAACTAGATTTGCTTCCAGTATAACTCACTCACATGGCTACTGGCAAGAGGTTTTGACTTCTTGTACATTGGCCCCTATACAGGGCTGCCATGACTCATGACAGGGAAGTTGGCTTCTGCCAGCACAAGTAATCTGAGAGGTGGAAGCCACTGCTGATTACAGTTCAAGAGGAGGAAGTGCCATCGCTTATATGCGTTATACAAGTAGTCCTACCAGATGGAGGCGCGTTCTACACAGGAGTGTGAATGCCAGGAGGTGGGGTTATTTAAGGAGTCCTCCTGAAGGTTCCCACAATTCTTTTGAATCGAAACCACGCATTCCTTAACTTTGTTTGGAGACGTATTCTGGTGCCTCATAACTATCATTACCAAGAAATCCTATCTATTTTCTCTCTAATCAGTTATGCAGCCTTTTAGTTTTTCAAACTGCTTTTCCATTTACCATAATACTTGATTCCTACAACAGTTCTTGAATGTAAAACAACTTTTAAAATTTTGCTTAAGAAACAAAAAAGCAAGGCACGCAAGGAATTAAGTAGTTTTCTTAAGGTGACCCAGTGGCAGAGATGAGGGTTCAAATTCTTGAGGCTCCTGCCATTTGACTTACTTCAGCTCATGGCCCAAATTATTCCTTTCTATCTCATCTGATAAGATCCTAGACAGGGCGCCCGGGGGGGGGGGGGGGCC
>PJEM01004508.1:62713-97900 GCA_004023845.1 Helogale parvula | reverse complement strand
CTAATTATCCACATCCATCATCACTGCACTCTGTCAGACTGCTTTCCCTCCAAACTCACCAATGCAAGTATCTGACTTTCTGACCACGATCTCCTCTCCTTTGACCACCGTTTGTGGTGGTTGATTTTATATATCAAATTGGTGAAACTATGGTGCCCAGCTGTTTTGTCAAGCACCAGTCTAGATGTTGCAGTAAAAGTACTTTTCGAAGTCATTAAGATTTAAATAAGTAGATACTGAGTACAGAGGATTATCCTCCATAATGTGGGTGGCCCTCAACCAATCAGTAAAAGGTCTTAAAAGCAAAGACTGATGTATCCTGAGAGAAGGAAAGATGAAAGAAAGAAATAAAAAGAAGAAAGTAAAGAAGGAAAGATGAAAGAAAGAAAAAAGGAAAGAAGGAAAGAAAAAAGGAAAGGAAAGCAGGAAAAGAAAGGAAGAAAGAAAGATGAAAGAAAGAGAAGGAAGGAGAAAACATCATGGCTCCTGCCCTGAGAGAACTATCTAATTAGTAGAAAAGACAGATCAAAGCAACATAATCTTTGTGATACACTGTTAACGGAGTACAGCTAACATTTTCATGGACAGTGAGGTAGCTCGGGGCAGTCAAGAAAGCTTTTATAAGCTAACACCTTGCAAGTGGGTGCCTCCACTACACAATGAATCCTCTCTCATTGTGAGCACAACACTAAGTGGAGAGTCAAGGGAATTCTGTCCCAAAACTATCACTGAGAAGCTATGCAACCTTGACTTACTCATTTCACCATTTGGACCCTTAGTTGTCTCAGCTAGAACAAGCACATTGGACTAGATGACCTTTGACATCGCTCTAATTTTCATTATTGAAGACACCAAGTTTGTTTTTTTAATTCTTTTTCTAATGTTTTATTTATTTTTGAGAGAGAGAGAGAGAGAGAGAGAGAGACAGTGTGAGCAGGGGAGGGTCAGAGAGAGAGGGAGTTACAGAATCTGAAGCAGGCTCCAGGCTCTGAGCTAGGTGTCAGCCCAGAGCCCAACAGGGAACTCGAACCCATGAACCGCAAGATCATGACCTGAGCTGAAGTAGGACACTCAACCGACGGAGCCACCCAGGTGCCCCTAAAGACTCCAAGTTTAAAATCTCTGCTACTTACTCTGCAGGCCTCCTCAGTGATGCCAAGTAGCTTACTGCTATGGCTGTGGAGGACCCCCGTCCCCTCCAAAAAACCCCATGTTTATTTAAGCTACTATGGTTGTGGCATTTGTGTGCTTTACCTATTCAAATTATCATTTTCATGATAATGCTTGCATTTGAATTATGCTACTGACATAAAATAAATCAAGTAAGTATTCTTTTCTACATTCCGTTATTATTGGAAATCCCATTTTATAGATGAAAAAACTAAGAGTCACAGAGAATGAAAGGCTTGCATAAGTGAACTTGATAAGTGAAAATAGGTTCAGATAAAAACTGTGCTTTCTGAGTACCTGATTCCACAGCCAGGGTTCACTCTGGAGATGCAGGTCTTTATCACTCGGAGAACAGAATGCTGTAATTTTCCTTTCTTTTGAATTTCTTTGAAATCATCTCAGTGCAACAATGCTTGCAGAACTTTGCTTTGGCACATTCTCTAAGGGACTGAGCGAGTCTTTCTCACTGACGGCACTGGTCCTACTGGAAAAACAGAGTCTGAAATTGGTTATTTCATTCTGTAACAGGTTGATAACTAGTTTAACCCTTTCTTTTCACCTTCAGTGGGGAAAAACATTCTGACTCCTCTGAGTCACATTTTAACTAAAAACTAAAGAGCAAATTGAAAATGTTTGCTTTTGAAAATGTTTCCAAAATCTTCAGCTCCAGAAGTGGAACATTGGGCTTTGTTTTTCTTCTGCTGAAGATAGAGAAATCAATGACTTAAGTCTAATTTGGGATTTAAAGGACAGTTTCCCCTCTCATAGCATTTGTCTGGATCCCAATGCCAAGACTAAGACTAAAAACAAATTTTGTTCTTCACTGCTTCTTGGTCCATTTCTAAGTGCATCTTTATTATTATTATTATTATTATTTTTGACTCAGGAATTGTTCTGAGTCCTTCTCCCACCATTGTTTTTGAGTGTTTTTTACATTCAGCAATTCAAGTCTGTCATATCATATGGATTTCAAATTTGGGGATAAATTCCCATGGATTGGTAAATACATTTTGCTTTGTTTTTATTTCTCACAGTAAAACTGCTTTATATTTCTGATTAAATAGATAATACATCTTCATTATGAAAAGATAGAGCAATATACAAAATTATGAGGAAGTAGGTGAAAAAATCACACAAAATCCCAACTTTGGAGGTATCCATTATTAATAAAACTTTGGTGACCTTCTCTTAATATGTATATTTATGCTTTACACACAAATATATAATTTTGTTGGCATATTTTTTTCATAGTATTCTCTTATATTTGTTTATATTTCTGTGGTGTTGGTGTGATCTCTCCTCTTTCATTTGTGATTTTATTTATTTGGGTCCTCTCTTTTTGATAAGTCTGGCTAGGGGTTCATCAATTTTGTTTATTCTTTCACAGAACCAGCATTTAGTTTCATTGATCTGTTCTATTATTTTTTTTTGATGTTTCTATATAGTTTATTTCTGCTCTAATATTTTCCTTCTTCTGACTTTGGGCTTTATTTGCTGCTTCTTTTCTAGTTCCTTTATGTGTAAGGTTAGGTTTTGTATTTGGGACCTTTCTTGCTTCTTGAGATAGGCCTGGATTACAATATACTTTGCTCTTTGGACTGTCTTTGCTGCATCCCAAAGAGTATAGACTGTTGTGCTTTCATTTTCATTTGCTTTCATGGATTTTTAAAATTTCATCTTTAATTTCCTAGTTAACCCATTCATTCTTTAGTAGGATGTTCTTTAATCTCCATGTGTTGAAGACTTTCCAATTTTTTTATGTGGTTGATTTCAAGTTTAATAGTGCTGTGATCTAAAAATATGCATTTTTAGATGCATAGACGGGGGGGCAAGACGGTGGAGAAGTAGGGAGCTCTGTAATTTTCACCCACCCGCATCTATCAAACTAAGAAGGACTGAAGCCACAATACTCTGATCTACAAGAATGGGAGGAAAAGACACAAAGACCACAAAGAAGATAGCCTCATTCATAAGTAAGAACTGAGGACGATAAAAATGGGCCAGGGCCCTGAGGCTTGGAGGGGATGGAGCCCCACTCCACGCAAGCATCGGGGAGGATGCAGAGTCATGGAGAGACAAGCAGAAGAGAAAGAGAGGCTGAAAACACTCATAGAGCTGTCTATAGAGAAGAGAAACACCTTGGCCCAGGACAGAGAGGGATCCTATCTTCCCATCCATCTATAACCACAGGGCGTGGGGAGAGAGATCCGTCCCCTTTAGCTGGCGTATTTTCCTTGGGCTCAGTGCCCTGATCCCTGGTGGTGGCACGCCTGGCATGCAAGAGTACATCTCATTTTGGGAGATATCATTAAAGTGCTTGGACTAGAAATGGAAATGAGGCAGGGCTTGGAAAATACAATTTGGCCCGCCTGTGGCATGGGGAGACTGGACCCAAAAGAGTGGGTTGCAATGCTTGGTTCAAGAAGGGACTGGGGCGCTGCTATTCTTCTCCCCACAACCATCAAGGCAGGGCCTCAGAGAGCAGCCCAGAAACCTACCTACACCAAACTACGCCTTTCTGCGTGAGAGAGCTGCTTTTCTTTTCTTTTTCTCCTTTTCACCCCAGAGCCTAGGAAAGACCAACACTGATGCATTGCCACCATGATTAGATCAACTTTTGCTACTGAGATATATTTTCCCTTATCTCATTCTTATCTCCCCATCTGCTAGTTTTTACGCTTTTAGACAGTCCTTTGTCTTTTGTTGTTTTTTTCCCACCTCCTTTTTCTTTTTTCTTTTTTTTTCTTTTCTTTTTCCTATCCCCTTTTGGTTTGTTTGTTTGTTTGTTTGACTTGTCTGTGCATATGTGTGCTTTTGTTCCTGTGTGTTTGTCTGTATGTTTTCCATTTCAGGGCTACCTCAAGAAACAAGCTAAAGGATATGTGGTAGAGAGTCCCAAATATCACTGAGTAGGGAAATAAAATAATCACAGTCTCAACAAGAAAAACAGAGAGACACCATTAAAAGAACACTTCCTGAATGGACAGGTCCTGGACAGTCAATGAGCCTCCTTTAATACAACAATATTAACAGGTGCACAGTGCATAACAAGCTTTAAAAACTGAGAAGAGACAGAAAGCTAGCCAAAATGACAAAACGAGAGAACTCTTCTCTAAGGAAGTTCCAGGAAGAAATCACAGCCACAGGACTTCTCAAAACAGATATAAGCAACATAATTGAGTAAGAATTTAGAATAATTGTCATAAAATTAATCACTGGACTTGAAAATACGGTGGAAGTCATCAGAGAAGCTATTGATACAAAGACTAGGGACCTTCAAAATAGTTGTGAAGAGTTAAAAAATGCTATAAATGAGGTGCATAATAAAATGGAGGCAGCCACAGCACAGATTGAAGAGGCAGATAGGAGAATAGGTGAATTAGAAGACACAGTTATAGAAAAAGAGGAAGCTGAAAAAAAGAGAAATTGATCCAGGAGCACAAAAGGAGAATCTAAGACCTGAGTTATACAATCAAACAAAACCATATCAGTATCATAGGAATTCCTGAACATGAAGAAAGAGTAAAAGGTCCTAAAGGGGTGCTTGATCAAATTATAGCTAAGAACTTCCCCAATCTGAGGAAGGAAATAGACACTGAAATCCAAGAAGGCACAGAGAACTCCCCTCAGACATAACTTGAATCAAACTTTGGCACAACATATCATAGTGAAACTGGCAAAATACAATGATAAAGAGAAAATTTTGAAAGTAGCTAGGGATAAAAGGGCCCTAACATACAAAGGAAGACATAACAGAATGGTTACAGACCATCCACTGAAACTTGGCAGACCAGAAAGGAATGGCAGGAAATCTTCAATGTGATAAACAGAAAAAATATGTGGCCAAGAATCGTTTATCCAGCAAGCCTATCATTCAGAATAGAAGAAGAGATAACGGTTTTCCCAAACAAACAAAAAGTGAGAGAATTCATCACCACCAAACCAGGACTACAAGAAATCCTAAGAGACCTCTATGAGGGAAATGTTGCAGGGAATAGAAGGTACCAGAGACACCACTACAAGCATGAATCCTATGAGTACACAATGAATCCAAACCTACATTTTTCAATAATAACACTGGAAGTAAATAGACTGAATGCTCCAATCAAACGACACAGGGTATCAGAATGGATAAAAACACAAAACCCATCTATTTGCTGTCTACAAGAGACTCATTTAGACCAGAAGTCACCTTCAGATTCAAGGTAAGGGGATGGAGAAATATCTGTCATGTGACTGGAAGCCAAAAGAAAGCCAGAGTAGCCATACTTATATCGGACAAACTGGACTCTAAAGTAAAGGCAGTACCAAAAGATGATAAAAGGACATTATGTAATAATTGCAGGGTCTCTCCATCAGGAAGAGCTAACAATTATAAAAATCTATGCAACAAGTTCGGGAGCACCCAAATACATAAAATAATCACAAACAGAAACAATCTTATTGATAAGAATATATTAATTGTGGGGGACTTTAATACTCCACTTATAGCAATGTATAGATCAACCAGACAGAAAATCACTAAAGAAACAATGGACCTGAAAGACACATTGGAACAGATGAATTTGACAGATATATTTAGAAATCTATATCCTGAGGCTAGAGAATTCACTTTCTTCTTGAGTGCATGTGGCACGTTCTCCAAGATAGATCACATACTGGGGCATAAAGAGCCCTCCATAAATATAAATGAATTGAGATCATACCATGCACACTTTCAGATCACAATGCTATGAAACTTTAAATCAATCACAGGTAAAAGTCTGGAAAATGTCCAAAAACATGGAGGATAAAAACCACCCTACTAAAGAATGATTGTGCCAATCAGGCAATTAGAAGAGAAATTAAAAAATATACGGAAACAAATGAAAATGAAAGTACAACAATCCAAACTCTCTGGGACGCAGCAAAGGGAGTCCTCTGAGGCAAGTATATTGCAATCCAGGCCTATTTCAAGAAACTAGAAAAAGTGAAAATTCAAAGTCTAATAAAGCACCTACAGAAACTAGAAGGGGAGGAGCAAGAGCACCCCAAACCCAGCAGAAAAAGAGAAATAATAAAGATCAGGGCAGAAATAAACAATATAGAATAAAAAAAAAAACCCAGTTGTACAGATCAATGAAATCAAAAGTTGTTTTTTTGAAAAAAAAAACAAAAAAACAAAAACAAAAAGAAATTGATAAACCTCTAGCCTGGCCCCTCAGAAAGTAAAGAGAGAACACCCAAATAGACAAAATCATGAATGAAAATGGATCTATTACAACTAGTCCATCAGAAATACAAGCAATCATCAGGGAACATTATGAAAAATTATATGCCAACAAACTGGACAAACAAGAAGAAATGGGCAAATTCGTAAACACATATGCACTTCCAAAATTCAAATGAGAAGAGATAGAAAATATGAACAGACCCATAACCAGTGAAGAAATCGAATCAGTTATCAAAAATCTCCCAACAAATAGGTGCCCAGGGCCAGATGACTTCCCTGGGGAATTCTACCAGACATTTAAAACAGAGTTAATACCCACTCTTTTAAGCTATTCCAAAAAATAGAAATAGAAGAAAAACTCCCAGACTCATTCTACAAAGCCAGCATCACTTTGATTCCCAAACCAGACAGAGACTCAACAAAAAAAAGAGAACTATAGGCCAATATCCTTAGTGAATCCAGATTCAAAAATACTCAAGAGATACTACCAAATTGAATTCAAAAGCATATAAAAAGAATTGTCCACCATGATCAAGTGGGATTCATTCTTGGGTTACAGGGCTGGAACAATATTCACCAATCCATCAGTGTGATACATCACGTTAACAAAGCAGATGATAAAAACCATATGATTCTGTCAATGGATGCAGAAAAAATATTTGACAAAATACAGCATCCTTTCTTAATAAAAACCTGCGACAAAGTCTGGATTGAAGAAACTTACATAAACACCATAAAAGCCATTTATGAAAAGCCCACAGCTATTGTCATTTTCAATGGAGGAAAACTGAAATCAGGGACACAAAGATGTCCACTCTCACCACTGTTGTTTAACATAGTGCTAGAAGTCCTAGCATCAGCAATCAGACAGCACAAAGAAATAAAAGGCATCAGAATTGGCAAAGATGAAGTCAAACTTTCACTTTTCTCAGATGACATGATACTCTACATGGTAAACCCGATTGACACCACCAGAAGCCTACTAGAACTGATCCATAAATTCAGCAAAGTTGCAGGGTAGAAAATCAATGTACAGAAATTGGTTACATTCTTATACACCAATAATGAAGCAAAAGAAAGAGAAATCAAGAAACTGATTCCATTCACAATTGCATGAAAAACCATAAAATGCCTAGGAATAAACCTAACCAAAGATGTAAAAGAACTGTATAATGAAAACTATAGAAAACTTATGAAAGAAATTGAAGACAACACCAAGAAATGGAAAAACATTCCATGCTCATGGATCAGAAGAATAAATATTGTTAAAATATCATTATTACCCAAAGCAATCTAAACATTCAATGCAAACCCAATCAAAATTGCACCAGCATTCTTCTCAAAGCTAGAACAAACTATCCTAAAATTCTTATGGAACTACAAAAGACCCCGAATGGCCAAAGTAATATTGAAGAAGAAAACCAAAACGGGAGGTATCACAATCCCAAACGTCAGTCTCTGCTACAAAGCTGTCATCATCAAAACAGTATGGTATTGGCACAAAAACAGACACAGAGTCCAAAGGAATAGAAAGAGAACCCAGAACTGGACCCACAAATGTATGGCCAATTAATCTTTGACAAAGCAGGAAAGAGTATTCAATGGACAAAAGACACCCTCTTTAATAGGTGGTACTGGGAGAACTGGACAGCAACATGCTGAAGAATGAAACTAGACCACTTTCTTACACCATACACAAAAATAAACTCAAAAGGGATTAAGGATCTGAACATGAGACAGGAAACCATCAAAATCTTAGAGGAGAAGGCAGGAAACAGTGTCCTTGACCTGAAACACAGAAATTTTCTACTGGACACATCCCCAAAGGCAAGGCAATCAAGAACAAAAATAAACTATTGGGACCTCATCAAAATAAAAAGCTTCTTCATGGCAAAGGAAACAACCAACAATCCTAATAGGCAACCAATGGAATGGGAAAAGATAGTTGCAAATGACATATCAGATAAAGGGCTAGTATTCAAAATCTACAAGGAACTCACCAAACTCCAAACCTGAAAAATGAATAATCCAGTGAAGAAATGGGCAGAAGACATGAACAGTCACTTCTCCAAAAGGACATCCAGATGACCAACAGATACACGAAATGATGCTCGTGTCACTCATTATCAGGGAAACACAAATCAAAACCATACTGAGATACCACCTCCTGCTGGTCAGAGTGGCCATAATGAACAAATCAAGAGACTATAGATGCTAGCGAGGATATGGAGAGACAGGCACCCTTCTACACTGTTGGTGGGAATGTAAACTGGTGCAGCTGCTCTGGAAAACAGTGTGGAAGTTCCTCAAAAAATTAACAATAGAACTCCCCTTTGACCAAGTAATAGCACTGCTAGGGATTTACCCAAGGGATACAATAGTGTTGATGAATAGTGGCACATGTATCCCAATGTTCATAGCAGCACTTTCAACAGCAGCCAAATCATGGAAGGAGCCTAAATGTCCATCACCTAATGAATGGATCATGTGGTTTATATATACAATGGAATTTTACATGGCAATGAGAAAGAATAAAATCTGGCCATTTGTAGCAATGTGGATGGATCTCGAGGGTGTCATGTTAAGTGAAGTAAGTCAGGTAGAGAAGGACAGATACCATATGTTTTCACTCATAAGTCTAACAGGAGAAACTTAACAGAGGACCATGGGGAAGGAAGCGGGGGAAAAAGAGTTAGGGAGAGGGAGGGAGGCAAATAATGAGAGACTCTTGAATACTGAAAACAAACTGATGGCTGAAGGGGGAGGGGGTAAAGGGAAGCGGGGTTTTGGACACGGAGGAGGGCACTTGTGGGGAAGAGCACTGGGTTTAATATGGAAGCCAATTTGACAATAAACTATAAATAAAAAAATAAAAAATAAAAATAAATTTAAAATATGCATGGTATGATCTCGTTCTTTTTGTATGTGTTAAGGGCTGATTTGTGACCTAGTATATGATCTGTTCTGGAGAATGTTCCATGTGCACTCATGAAGAATGTGTATTCTGGTGCTTTAGGATATAATGTTCTGAATCTGTTAAGCCCGTCTACTCCAGGTTGTCTTTCAAAGCCATTGTTTTCTGCTTAGATGATCTGTCTATTGATTGCTGTAAGTGGGGTATTAAGGTCCTCTACTATTACGGTATTATCAATGAGTTTATGTTTGTTATTAATTGATTCTTAAATATGGGTTCTTTCAAGTTGGGGGCATAAGTATTTATAATTGTTAGATATTCTTGAAGGATAGACCTCTTAATTATGATATAATGCCCTTCTTTATTTCTTATTGCATTGTTTATTATAAGGTCTAGTTTGTTTGGTATAAGTATGGCTACTCCAGCTTTCTTTTGACATCTGTTAGCATGATAAATGGTTCTCCATCCCCTCACTTTCAGTCTGTGGGTGTCTTTAGGTCTAAAATGAGTCTCCTGTAGGCAGCATATAGATGGATCTTCTTTTTTTAAATCTATTCTTATATCCTATGTCTTTTGATTAGAGCAGTTAGTCTATTTACATTTATAGTGATTAATGAGAGATATGAATTTAGCGCCATTGTGTTACCTGTAGAACTGGACAATCTGGAAGAAATGGACAAATTATTAGAAACTTCACAACACTACCAAAACTGAAACAGGAAGACATAGAAAATTTGAACAGACCCATAACTAGCAAATAAATTGAATCAGTTATCAAAAATCTCCCAACAAACAAGAGTCCTGGGTCAGATGGCTTCCTAGGGGAATTTTATCAGACATTTAAAGAAGAGTTAATACCTATTCTTCTCAAACTGTTCCAAAAAATAGAAATAGAAGTAAAGCTTCCAAACATATTCAGTGAGCCATCATTACCGTGATTCCAAAAGCAGATAAACACCCCACCAGAAAGGAGAATTACAGGCCAATATCCCTGATGAAACTGAATGCAAAAATTCTCAACAAGATACAAAGAAATAGAATTAAACAGTACATTAAAAGAATTTATTCACCATGTTCAAGTGGGATTTATTCCTGGGCTACAGGGCTGGTTCAATATTCACAAATGAATCAATGTGATACACCACATTAACAAAAGATAAGAACCATATAATCCTGTCAATTGAAATAAAAAAAGCATTTGACAAAATACAGCATCCTTGCTTCATAAAAACCCTCAAGAAAGTAGGAATAAGAGGAACATACCTCAACATCATAAAGATCATCTATGAAAGACCTATAGCTAATATCATCTTCAACGGGGAAAAATTGAAAGCTTTCCCTCTAAGGTCAGGCACACAACAGGTATGTCCACTCTCATCACTGTTGCTCAACATAGTACTGGAAACCCTAGCCTCAGCAATCAGACAACAAAAAGAAATAAAAGGCATAAAAACTGGCAAGTAAGAAGTCCAAACTTTCACTCTTTGCAAATGACATGACATTCTACGTGGAAAACCTGAAAGACTCCACCAAAAAAACCTAGAACTGATAGATCAATTTAGCAAAGTCATAAGAATTTCTATATGCCAATAATGTAGCAGCATAAAGAGATATCAAGGAATTTATCCCATTTACAAGTGCACCACAAACCATAAGATACCTAGGAATAAACCTAACCAAAGAGGTAAAAGATCTGTATGCTGAAAACTATAGAGAGCTTATGAAAAAAAAAAAAAAACTAAGAAGACACAAGGAATTAGAAAAATATATTTATAAATATGGGACAATTTTCATAATAATATTAGCCATCTTCGGATATTTATTCTTCTACAAAAATGTTAATATGATCTCTATACCACCCCAGTTTAAAAAGAAAAAAAAATAGCTACATCATTATTTTGGAGTGATATTAAGCCTTCTCATCTAAGAACATGGCACACCTCTCAGTTCAATCAGATTTTGGTTTTTATTAATATTTGACATTTCTCTGAAAACATATCTTATATCTTGCATATTGTTTATTTCAAGCAACTTGATATTTTTTGTCACTATATGGATGGAATAGTTTCTCATTCTTTGTAGCTGGTTACAGGCAGAATTTAGAAAAATCTATGATCTTTGTATATTTATCTTGTATTAGCCTATTCTACTAACTCTATTACTAATAATAGTTATTTTACTAACATCTTTTTTATATGTGCAATATTATAAATAAAAGTAGATTTCTTAAAATAATTATTTTATTCTTGAATTTCCAAAACAGCCTAACTTTTAATGGGAATAGGTTTAGCATTACAACATGAGTGATGCTAATGTTAATTTCTGTAAATAATTTTTATCTTTAAGGAGTTCCTTATATTCCCAAATTTAGCTATTTTTTATTTGATAGTTTTTATCAGAAATAGCTAATTTTTATCACCTGATTTATGAAAAATTATTAACATTTTGAAACTTATTAAAATTATCACATCATTTTTCTCCTTTAATTTATTCATTAATCAATTATATTCATAGATATCAGACACAAAACCACCTTTGCATTCTTAGATAAATCCTACTTGGTCATAATACACTATTATTTTCATATACTGCTGGAATCCAATAGGTAATATTTTACATAACATTTTTGTAACTGCCTTGAGATAAATAAGATAGTCTTTAGTATGTTTATTTTTTCCCTCTAGTATTTTCTAAAAGTTTTGCTGAGATCATATTCATCTTATAAAGTGAATTTTAAGAGCTTCTCCTCTCTAAATGGTCCAGAATAATTTTCATAACATTGGAATTAACTGATTATTAAAATTTACTAGGTGGAGCTCAGCTTTCTAACAATCTGGCAGGTTTCTTACCAAATTTACAACCTTTCTTTTGCAATTGGTTTACATTTTCTACCTCTTGGGTCAGACTTGGCTGGTTAGATTTTGCTATAAATCATTTATTTTGAACTGAATGAAAATGAAAATACAATCTATCAAAATTTATGGAATGCAGCTAAGGTAGTACTCAAAGAGAAATTTGTGTTATTAAAAGCTTTTCTTAGAAAAGAATAGAAGTCTCAAATTACTAATCAAAGTTTCCACCTTAAGAAACTAGAGAAAGAAGATCAAATACCAACTCAGAGTAAACAGAATGAAGGAAATAATAAAGAGCAGAAATTAATGAAATTGAAAACAGAACAGAGAAAAATCAATGAAACCAAAAGCTGCTTTATTAAACATCAACAAAATTGGTAAACCTTTTGCCAATCTAACCAAGAAAAACAAGAGAAGGTAAAAATTATTGATAACAGGAATGAAAGAGGGAACATCACTGCTAACCTCACAAACATTAAAAAATAAAAACAAAAGCCCCATGACACTAACGGAATACTATGAAAAATCCTATGCTCATACATTTCACATCTAAGGTAAAATGGACAAATTTTTGAAAGACACAAGTTATCAAAGCACAATTTAAAAAATAGATAACTGAAAGAGTCTTATGTTCATTAAAGAAAGTAAGTGGTAGTTAAGATCTTTCCAACAACAATAAACAAAGAAATTCTAGGCCCACATAGTATCACTAGTAAATTCAACCAAATATTTGAGGATGAAATAATATCATTTCTACACAATGCCATACAGAGAAGAGAAGAGAATGAAACACTTCCTAACTCATTTTATGAGGTCAGCATTACACTAATTCCAAAACTAGACGCTACAAGAAAAGAAAACCAGAGACCATGGTCTCTCATGAATGTAGATGCAAAAATCATCAACAAAATATTAACAAATCAAATACTGTAATTTGTAAAAGGGATAACACATCACAACCAAGTGGGGCTTATCTCTGGAATTCCAATCTGTTTTATCACGTTAACAAACTAAAGAAAAACAATCATCATTATCTCAAAAGATGCAGAAAAAGCTCTGGACAAAATTAAACATCCACTCATTATAAAGATTCTAAACTTAGATAAGAAGAAAGCTTACATAACTTGATAGAGGACACTTACATAAACTCTACACTAAAATCATATTTAATGGTGAAACAATGAATGTTTCACCCCCAGTATAGTAACAAGGCACAAGGCAAAAATGTCTTCTTTCACAACTCATATTTTTCTTTATTTTAATGTTTATTTTATTTTTTATAGTTTATTGTCAAGTTGGTTTCTATATAACATCCAGTGCTCTTCCCCACAAGTGCCCTCCTCCATGTGTCCCTTCCTCTTCCACCCTCCCTCTTCAGCCCTCAGTTTGTTTTCAGTATTCAAAAGTCTCTCATGATTTGCTTCTCTCCCTCTCCCTAACTTCTTTTCCCCCCTTCCTTTTCCATGGTCCTCTGTTAAGTTTCTCCTGCTAGACTTATGAGTGAAAACACATGGTATCTGTCCTTCTCTGCCTGACTTATTTCGCTTAGCATGACACCCTCGAGGTCCATCCACGTTGCTACAAACGGCCAGATTTCATTCTTTCTCATGGCCATGTAGTATTCCATGGTATATATAAACCACATCTTCTTGATCCATTCATCAGGTGATGGACATTTAGGCTCTTTCCATGATTTGGCTGCTGTTGACAGTGCTGCTATGAACATCAGAGTGCATGTGCCCCCATGCATCAGCACTTCTGTATCCCTTGGGTAAATCCCTAGCAGTGCTATTGCTGGGTCGTAGGGGAGTTCTATCATATTCAACACTGCATTGGAAGTCTCAGCCAGGAAGTCAAGAAAGGAACATATTAAGTATACAGATTGGAACAAAAGAAAATTATCTCTAGCCATAGACTCCAAGATGTCTATGTAGAAAATATCAAAGAACCTACAAACACACACACACACACACACACACACTCACACACACACACATTCTTAAACTGTAATTGATTTTTTCCAGGGTAAAGTATATTTTTCAAGAAATAAAACTCAATTATATTTCTATATACTACACTGAATAGCTGGATTTAAAATAAAAAAATATTTGATAGCACCAAAAAATAAAAATTAAAAATAGCCCAAATATGTATAAATGTAACAAATTACATGTGGAATCTTTATGCTGAAAACTAAAAAACATTCATGAGAGAAATCAAAGAAGATATAAATAAATGGAGAGATAAACAATGGTTCTGAATATGGGGCACCTGGGTGGCTCAGTCAGTTACGTGTCCGACTTTGGCTCAGGTCATGATCTCACAGTTAGTGGGTTGGAGCCCCACATCAGGCTCTGTGCTGACAGCTAGCTCAGAGCCTGGAGCCTGCTTCGGATTCTCTGTCTCCCTCTCTCTGACCCTCATCTACTTACACTGTCTCTCTCTGTGAAAAATAAATAAAAAACATTAAAAATTTTTTAAGAAATAACAATGGTTCTGAATAGAAGGATGTAATACTGTTAAAACGTCCATTTCCCCCATTTGGTCTTTTTTTTAAAGTTTATTTATTTATTTATTTTGAGAGAGAGAGAGAGCAAGCACGAGTGAATGTGGGGAGAGGCAGAGAGAGAGGGAGAGAGAGAGAGAGAGAATCCCGAACAGGCTCCCATGCTGTCAGCAAAGAGCCAGAGGTGGGGCTTGAACTCATCAACTACAAGATCATGACCTGAGCCAAAATCAAAAGTCAGATCCCCAACCAATTGGGCCACCTGTGTGGCCTTCCCCTCTTTGGTCTTTAGTTCTAATGCAACCCCAATCAAAACCTGGCAGGCTTTTATTTAGATATTCCAAAGGTGATTTTAAAATGTAACTACAAAACAATGGAACTGAATAGCCCAAATAATTTTGAAAAGGAACAAATTAAAGAACTCACACCATATAATTTCAAGACTTAACTATAGAACCATAGCAATTAAACCACTGTGGTGCCGGCAAAAGGACAAACACATACATCAGTGAAATTGAAGAAATAGCTACCAAAATAGACCTATCTAGTCAACTAGTTTTTGACAAAGGTATGAAGTCACTTTAATGCAGAAAGAATAATAGTCTCAGTAAATGGTGCTCAACAATTTGGTAGCCATACAAGAAACAAAAAACTCTGACCTAAATCATATAAGCCTTATATAAAAATAAACACAAAATAGATCTAAGCATAAATGTAAATAGTAAAGCTTTATGGCTTCTAGGAGACATCATAGCATAAAATCTGCATGATCTTGGCTTAGCAGAGATGCAGATCTTAGTTTTATTTTTATTTACTTATTTATTTCATTTAAGACAGGAAATACTTTATTCAAACCCATCAGAGAAATGGATAGCTTGGGTCTATAACAGAGTGTGGTGTTTTATATTTTTTAATTTTTAATATCTTCATTTTTGTTTTTTGGGTTTTTTTAAACATTTATTTCTTTTTGAGAGACAGAGAGACAGAGTGTGAACAAGGGAGGGCAGAGAGAGAGGGAGACACAGAATCCCAAGCAGGCTCCAGGCTCTAAGCTGTCAGCACAGAGCCCGATGCAGGTCTCAAACTCATGAACCACAAGATCATGACCTGAGATGAAGTCGGCCAACCGACTCAGTCAACCGACTGAGCCACCCAGGTGTCCCTTAATGCCTTTGTTTTTGAGAGAGAGAAAGAGAGAGAGAGAGCAGAGGAGGGGCAGAGAATGAGGGAGACACAGAATTTGAAGCAGGCTCTAGGCTCTCAGCTGTCAGCACAGAGCCCAACATGGGGCTCAAACTCACAAACCGTAAGATGATGACCTGAGCCAAAGTTGGTCGCTTAGCCACCTGAGCCACCCGGGTGCCCCTAAAGTGTCATGTTTTAAAACACGAGTCATTAATTGTATATCGGAGTATATCTAGTTACATGCAAATTAACTGATGAGACCACAACTTTTAAACATTTAAAACAAAATAAGCATCCCATAAAAGCAGCACCTTTGTGACATTTTTAACTTTAGTTTTCGTCTCCATCCTCTCCACCCTCTCCTTCAACAGCATCCATACCAATATCCTCATGGGGAACCATGCTTTCATGGGCCTCAAAAAACTCCTTCTCCATGCACTCACCCACACACCAGTGAACAAAGGCACGCGTGGTATGTCAGATCAGACTTGTGGTCCAGGCGAGCCCAGGCCTCAGCAACGGCTGTGGTGTGCTCAGCATACACACAGCTCCCTGTACCTTGGCCAGGTCTCCCCCAGGGACCGCAGAGGGAAGCTGGTAAGTAATGCCAACTTTAAAGTCCACGGGGCACAGTCCACAAACTGGATGGTATGGTTGGTCTTGATGATGGCAATGGCAGCACTGACATTTGGGGAACCATGTCGTCACAGTACAACAGGCAGCAAGCCACGTACTTGCCCCAGCAAGGGTCACATTTCAACATCTGGTTGGCTGGCTCAAAGAACACATAGGTGATTTCTGCTATGGAAAGCTGTTCATAGTAGGCTTTCTCAGCAGAGATGACAGGGGCATATGTGGCCAGAGCGAAGTGGATACGGGGATAGGGCACCCGGTTGGAATTCCATCAGATCAACATGCAGGGCTCTATCAAATCTTAGGGAAGAAGTGATGGAGGACACAATTTGACCAATCGACTTATTTAGGTTAGTGTAGATTGGACATTTAATATAGAGGTTTCTACCACAACTGACTTCAGTGACCTCAAGGTCTACCAAGAATGCACAATTGGAGTGCACCAAGGCAGTGTGGGCAGTGACGATGGAGCTTTAGGACTCAACTATAGCTGTGGAAACCTGGGGGGCTGGGTAAATAGAAAACTTCACCTTGGACTTCTTGCCATAATCGATAGACATTCCATCAGCATGGAGGTAAACCCCAAACCAGGTCCTCCTCCAAAACTGTGGAAAACCAAGAAGCCCTGAAGATCTATGCACTGATCAGCCAGTTTCTGAATGTAGTCCAAGACAAGGTCGTTGATCTCCTTCGAGCATAGTTATCAGCAGCATCTTCCTTCCCTATGATGAACTGTGCAGGGTGGAGAAGCTGGCAGTAGGTGCCAGCACAAACCTCATCAATGACTGTGGGTTCCAAATCTACAGACACTGCCCTGGACACATACTTGCCAGCATGCATCTCTCTAAAGAAGGTGTTGGGGTCATTTCATCCCCCAGTGGTCTTGTCACTTGGCATTTGACCATCAGGCTGGATACTGCGTTCCAAGCAATCAGAGCTCTCAGAAGACATTGCCATTCTGGACACCAGCCTGGCCAAAATGGATGGAGATGCATTCACACATGGCTGCTGTTTGGTGATGGCCTAGCAACTGACATGCTTCCTACAGCATGATTCTTAGGCAGCTGATATAGGAGAACCTAACAGAGGCTTTAAGTACAACTCCAAAAGCAGAATCCATAAAAGAAAAAATTAGTATCAGAATTCAATACTTCTGCCCTGCAAAAGACAGTATTAAGGAATTGAAAAGACAAACCACATGGTGGGAGAAAACATTTTTAAATTACTTCACAAAGAACTGACATTAAAATATATAAAGAGCTCTCAAATTCAACAAGTAAACAAACCAATAAAAAATGAGCAAGTCAAACACTTCACCAAAGAAGATATATAGATGACAAATAAATATATAAAAAGATGTTTTATATCATTAGAGATCAGGAAAATGCAAATTAAAGCCACAACAAGATGCTATTATACAACTAATGGAATAGCTAAAAAGAAAAACAAAAGATAAACTAACAATACAAATTGCTTGCAAAGATTCAAGCAACAGAAACACACATTGCTGATGGATCTGGAAAATGGCACCATCACTATGGAAAGGAGTGTGGTTGTTTTGCATGTTAAATATATGCTTACCATTTGTCCCAGCAACTGCACTACTAGGTATCTGCCCAGTGAAATAAAAACTTCTGTTCACACAAAACGCATGCAAATGTTTATACTACTTTATTCATAATTGCCCAAAGCTGGAAACCATCCAGGTATCCTTCAACAGGTGAATGAATAAAAACATCAGGTACATCCACGCAATAGAATATCATTCAGCAATAAAAAAAGACATCAACTACTGATCCATCTAACAACATGAACGAATCCTAAGTGCACTTTGCTAAGTGAAAGAAGACCCAATACTACACAATGAATTGTTCCATTTATGTTATTTCTCAAAAGCAAAATAAGAGAGACCACAAAAAGGTAAATCATTACGAGAGGTTCGGAGGGACGAGGTGGTTGACTACAAAGGGGCAGCACAAGGACTTTTTGGATTGGTGGAGTTGTTATGTATAATACTGTAGTGGTAGATATAGGGCTCAATGCATTTGTCAAATCACATAGACCCGTACACCACAAGATTGAATCTACTCCATGCAAATATAAAAAATGAGCAAAGATGTCAGGGAGACCCAAGATACAATGGAGACTACCACAAACGAGTCTAACCATATTACAAATAAATGACTTTGCTACAATCAATGGAGTAAGACAAAAGAAAAACTGACCTACCTGACTTTTCAAAAGGACACCTTCACTGGATACTGGTAAGGTTAAAGACAAACAGAACTGTACATCAAGACTGTACTCTAAAAGTGGTATATCCACACTGTTGAATATCATTCAGCAATAAAAAGACAAGAAAGGATTCCATCTAACAACATAAATGAAACCTAATAAAATTTTTTTTTAATGTTTGAGAGGGGAGGAGCAGAGAGAGAGGGAGACACAGATTCCGAAGCAGGCTCCAGGCTCTGAGCTGTCAGCATGGAGCCAGATATGGGGCTTGAACTCACAAACCGCAAGATCATGACCTGAGCTGCAGTCGGACACTTACCCGACTGAGTCATCCAGGTGCCCTTAACAATATAAATGAATCTTAAAGGCATTTTTTAATGTGAAAGAAGTGAGACCCATATGACTGCAATGAATTTGTTTCTCTCAGGGGTATGGGGGAGCAATTCTGAAACTATTTTGCACGTAAAACAAATCAGTAAATATATTATAGATAATGAAAGGCAGGTTTCTCGTGGTTGGTTCCAAGCAACCTGGGAATGCTAGAATAAACCTGCTGGTGCTGGATTGGAGTTGAAAGTGTTAGACTGAACCCATTTAAAAAAATGTACGTATGTATGTGCATGTTCCCAGTAAAATTAAAACTTATATTCACAGAAGAATCTATATATAAGTGTTTATAAAAGTTTTATTTATAATCACAAAAACTAGATACCCAGGGGTCCTTCAACAAGTCTGTCTGTCTGTCTGTCTATCTATCTATCTATCTAAATGTAGGTATGTAGGTGTGTGTGTGTGTGTGTGTGTGTGCATGCATAGGCATTGTTTAGTATATGTCTAATATATTTTCTAGCTCTGTCTAGAAGCAGAGACATCCCAGTAGCAACGAGTGTACCTAGTGCCCACATCTTGGTTTTCAAATTACATTCTCCAATAAAAGCAACCAGACTCTTCAGAAGTAGGCAGAGGAAACTATAGGATGAATATTTCGTTATGCCAGAAATTAAGGAAGTGCTAAAAAAAAAAAAGTAATGTCAAAAGGACACAGAAATCAACCTGGAAGAGTTCCCAATGGCTAAAGATGGAACTGTTTTAGCAAAATCATAGTATTAGATTTTATATATCAAGAAAATAAATAGCTAGGGGTTCATACTGATATAAACAAACAAATAAATAAGGGAAGAAAGGGTAACTTTTCTTTACAGAAGAATTCCAATTAATAAATATAAAAGGAATGAGATAAATAGAAAATCACCACTGGCACATCATAGTAGGGGCGCCTGGGTGGCTCAGTCGGTTAAGCATCCGACATTGGTTCAGGTCATGATCTCATGGTCTGTGAGTTCAAACCCCACGTTGGGCTCTGTGCTGACAGCTCAGAGCCTTGAGCCTGCTTCAGATGCTGTGTCTCCCCCTCCCTCTCTACACCTCTCCTGCTCAAGCTGTCCTTCTGTGTCTCTCCCTCAAAAATAAATAAATGTCAAAAAAAATTTTTAAAAACCCACTATAGTAATAATTGCTGCAGGAAAGATCCTCCACTGAAAGCTAAAATTAGTAGGTGAAGAAAGTTTTAAGTTTTTGCATAGCCTTAAAGTATCTCTCTTCCTAAATACTTAGGAGTTTTAAAGGGGAAAACATTCTCCTCAAGGGTTTTGATGGTTTCCTGTCTCACATTCAGGTCCTTCAGCCATTTTGAGCTTATTTTTGTGTATGGTGTAAGAGAGTGGTCTAGTTTCATTCTTCTGCATGTTGCTGTCCAGTTCTCCCAGCACTACCAGAGCAGCTGCTCTGGAAAACAGTATTGAGGTTCCTCAAAAAACTATCAATAGAACTCCCCTATGACCCAGCAATAGCACTGCTAGGGATTTACCCAACGGATACAGAAGTGCTGACACACAGGGGCACATGTACCCCAATGTTCACAGCAGCACTATCAACAATAGCCAAATCATGGAAAGAGCCTAAATGTCCATCACCTGATGAGTGGATCAAGAAGATGTGATATATATATATACAGTGGAGTACTACATGGCAATGAGAAAGAATGAAATCTGGCCATTTGTAGGAAAGTGGATGGCCCTTGAGGGTGTCATGCTAAGCGAAATAAGTCAGGCGGAAAAGGACAGAGACCATATATGTTTGCACTCATAGGTCTAACAGGAGAAACCTAACAGAGGACCATAGGGAGGGGAAGGGGGAAAGAGAGTTGGGGAGAGAGAGCGACACAAAACCTGAGAGACTATTAAATACTGAAAATGAACCGAGGGTTGAAGAAGGAGGGGGTGAGGGAAGGGAGGTGGTGGTGATGGAGGAGGGCACTTGTGGGGAAGAGCAGTGGGTGTTATATGGAAACCAATTTGATAATAAACTATTAATAAAATAAATAAATAAATAAAGGGGAAAACAGTAGCATTATATTGGAGAAACCTATTCGATACCACCTTCACTTAGTGACCGGGGTTAACATGAGATCACTAGTATTAAGACATATGAACATCATGTAGCCACTGATCTGACCCACTGAGAAGGGAACATACCTCTCTGGTAGCCTTCCCTAAAATCCGTAACTTCAGCCTAATCATGAGAAAACATCAGACAAACCCAAACAGGGAGACATTTTATAAAGTACCTGCCAAATACTCCTTGAGCGTGTTAAGGTAAAAAAAAGAAGAGGAGTAACTGGAAAACTGTCACAGATTGCAGGAGACTAAGAAAATCCAACAGCAAAATGCAATATGGTATCCTGGATACAATGCTAAAACACCAAGAAAAAGGGACATTAGTGGAAAAACGGGAAGAATCTAAGTAAAGTCGATAGTTAATAGTATTGTGCCAATGTTAATTTCTTATTTTTGATGGTTGTACTTGGTCATGTAGAGAGCACTGGTTGAAGAGCAGACAAGAACTCCTCTGTAGGGGTTTGTAACTCCTTTGCAAGTCTTTTTTTTTTTTTCATCTACAATGTTAAAAATGAATTTACGACTGTATCTCTATATAATCTAGATGATGCATTGTTTGATATATGCGACTTCATGGTTTTCAAAAATTCTACCTTTATCATTATAGAACATCCTTCTTCATCCTATGTAGTGTAATTACTCTTATATTCCTCTTTATCTGGTTTCAACATTTGTTTTTATTTGCCTTCAATTGTTTTTACCTCCCTTTTCCTCCCAAGTATAATTTTGTAATATTTTTAAAATTGTAAAATTATTATAAAACAAAACAAAACATATAAAGCTTTTTTAAAAAAAATCCAATCTGGTATTATCTATCACCTACTAGGAAAATTTTGCTTATTCACAGTTGGGGTAAAAATTGATGTACTTAAATTTATTTTTTCCAAGTTTATGTATATTCTTCATATATGTGTTGTTTTTTCTTTTTAGTTTTCGTTATTGGTTTAAATTTGGCCAGATTACCATTTATTCTTTAATTTCTAAATTCTGTCAGCCACAGCCACTTTTGTTACACTTTGCTGATACTCAAGATCAAACGTATTTCTACTGTTCTGTAGGTAACCAACTCTTACTTCCAATGTGCCCATTTCTACCATTGTCCTCCTCAATATGAAAAGACTTAAAATAAGTTTTACTTCTTTACACCTCATCCTCCCAGAGGCTTTTAACTACATTTTAGATCTGAGATAATTTAATACTTTTAGTTCTAGATTTTAATTATATTTTCTTTTGAAGTGTCTTTTTCACTTAGAAATCCTTATTTGGTAGTTATACTGGAAACAGTACCAGTCACTCTACTATTTCCCATTGAAATTACACTCTTCCCACAGCGTGGTTCACTGCACATTACTCATCTTCTTTCTTGTTGTAAGTCTCCACTCTGTTCATTTGGCTGGAATTCTTCTTCAGTTTCTTCAGACTGGTATGCAGGTCATGTACACTCAGAATGCTCAAATTTGCGCAAATATTTTCTTTTCAGCCTCATAGGTAAATTACCATGTTCAATTAGAATTAAAACAAATTACCACGTAAATTAGAATCTCCGGATTGCAGTCATTCTCATGATCTACAGAGACTCTCTGTCTTCTAGTCTGATTCTCTTGGATTCTTTGTCCATCGTAAGAAATTTGCTCTGCTTACAAATTTGTAAGATTTTTTCATTATCCTTGAAGTTCAGAAATTTCCCCTAGAATGTGCCTGAGTATATGTATCCTTCCTCATCAATTCTGTTTGAAACTTGGATTTCTACATTTCAGTCTGTGGCTTATGGTCATTTCCCCCCCTATTATTTAGTTAATCGTTCCTTCTCCATGTGTTCTTTTTTCTCCTTCTGGAACTCATTGTTTTCATGGTGGGGCTTCTGGTTCTGTACTCTGAGTCCTTATCTTTTTTTTTTTTTTTCGGCATGTTTGCTCTGTATGAGATATTCCTTCTAGTCTATCTTCTAGACTACTAATTTGGTTATCTTTACGACCACACTCTCAACTCAGTTCATCTTATTACTTTTAATTAATACCTTGCTCCTAGAAATTCATTCCACTGTTGTAATTAAACCTCTCTAATTGCTGTATATTTGAGGGCAGGTGTCATGTGACTCACCCTACAGTACTATTTAACTAGGACTTCCAGTTTTTTAGTTTTGGCTTGTCTTTGACCCCTCTATTTCCTGAGTCTCCTTAAATGTATTGTTAGATTTTTTTTTTTTTTTTTTGGTCTATTCTTTGGAACTCAGATCTAGCTGGTGATCTTAAATCAGACAAATCTCAAGAATGATGGACTAGTGGAATATCACAAAGCAAGTGGTCAGTCCCTGGTTGAAGTACCAGAATAAGACCTTTCTTCTCTCTGATCAATTAAGCTCAAAGGTTACAGTTCCTCAGCTTCAGGGAACCTGCAGCCATCTTTGTTAGGGAGATGGGTAGGTCCTTCCAGAAAGTGGGCACTGCCCTTCCTTGAGAGGATATACAAATTTCTGAAAGTCAGAGCTCTTTTCTGATTCTCAACTCATGACTCCCTCATCATTAATTCTCAGGCCCTTATTAAGCCTAGAAAAGAAAAAATTCTCACTCATGCAATGTAATTAGCCTGGTAGTGGAATCTGAACCTGATTCACATCCACTAGGCTTTATCTGATGGCCTTGATTCTCAAAGGAGGATACTGGTGTACAAATTGGAGTTAGGAAGCCAAAACCATCTACAGATATCAAGAATTTAAGAATTCCCTCTCAGTTTCATGTACAACCCACAAACACACCACACCTCTATGCTCAGCTGGTCCCAGTGGGGTATCACATTCCCAGACCAGGAGGCCTTAACTTCTCAGAACTCATCTACTTTGGAGAGGTGAATTGGACAAAAAATTTATCTTTTTAAATATCACTATTCATCATTATTAATCACTACCCTAATAGTGATGACAAATAGGTTTAATCGTCAACTTCATTTGCCAACTCATTTGCCAACAAATATTCACTGAGCACAAAGAAGGTCCCAGATACTATCCTAGGCCCTAGAGATACATCAGTGAATCCTGATTCTTTTGGAAACTCCTCTGAGCTTTTGAGACAGAGTCTGATCTGAGAAATAGAGTACTGCAGTTAATTAATGGCATCTGGCATGGACAGAGGACTTGAACATGGCAACATGTGTCAGGTGTTTGCTATCTCTGCCTTTGAATATCCCTCATTTTACTTCTGGATTGGAGTAGAATATATCTGTTTTACTTTAAGACTTTATTTTTGTGACTTGCTGAAAAATTCTCTGATTCAAGGATATCTAACAAATTTTGTGTGAAATTTGGATCTACAAACCTTCTAGCCTCCTTCATATTGGTTGCTATATGTCTCATCTTTTCATTCCTACAACTACAAAAATACTTCTCTAGGGGGTTTCAGCCCCTTTTCCTTAAGCACGACTTGGCAGAAACTATAAGGGACAGTATATTACTGCTCTTTGGCACATCAGTTGCCATAAATGTCATTGTAAAGTTAAAAAGGAATAACTTCCTCTTCTTAAAAGAGAAAGTCGCTCCTCTCCCATTAAGTATTTTTGAGGCATTATGCTGTTGAACTGGATGTGAATCTCTTGGTAAATATTATACCCTAGGCACTCCACTGTTTTACCTCCGTGCAAGCCCAGTCTCATTGCCATTCCTTTGTAAGTGTTCTTTTCTCTCTGGCTATATTAAAGATTCTCTCTTCTTAGGTTTTCTGCAGTTTCCCCATAATGTACCTAAACATAGATGTATTTTTATTTATTCTGATTATCTTAATCCCTGTGTCTCATCAATGCAGGAAAATTCTCATCTATTATCTCTTTAATATTGCTGCTTCTCCTTAGCTCAGTTCTCTCCTTCTGGGACTCTGATTTAATGCATGTTCTCTCACCTCTGCTTCTCTACACTGTAGTCTGAATAATTTTTCAGATTCAACCTCCAATTCATCAATTCTTTATCCAACTTTGTCTAACTGGCTTTGTAAACCATTCATTATTTTTTAACCTCAATTGTTATATTTCTATATCTGGAGGTTCCATTTGGTTCTCTTTCCTCCTCCATCTTTCTTGGTATTTTCTCTGATAGACACAAGTCAAAACTGCTCTTTCATTTATTCAAATATTTAGGCATGTTTATTTTATATATTTTGTGCCTAATAATTACAAAATCTGGTCTTTGTGGTTTTTATTCTGCTAGTTTTAGATTGAGGGAGGAACCTCTCACTCAGTTTGCCTGGTTTTCTCCTAAGAGTTTTATTTTTAATTGATTGTTTGCATTTTTTAGACTTTATATGGGGAATTACTTGAGGTTTGGATCTAAGGTAAGTTCTTCGACAGAATGTCTTAAAGCACTACCAACCAGAGAGTACTTTCAATCAAATACTTAGTTTAGATTTTGGCTCACACATGTAATGTACCTTCTGGCCCATGAAAGGGCCAGTTTATGGTTATAAATCTCAAATAAGACCTCATTTTCTCTTCACTTGGAACTAAGGAAAGTTTCTTTCCATCTCCGTTGGGAGGGCAAATTACCCCTACACCACAATTTGTCTTTTCCCTGAGTGCCATTCTTTGGGAGACATAGATTAGCCAGAGAGCTCTGATGTGACTTCTTACCTTGCGCTGGCCTTAAGTTTTATCTCTGTTTCCAGATCAGCCCTTGAAAACTGAAGCTCTAATTTGTTTTAAATAAGCAGATATCCCAGGGCAGCCATGGACTCATTGCCTAATTACCTTTCTGGATTACTCCCTTGTTGTTATTTTTAGCCCTAAGTATTTTCCTTCCACTTTTCCAGCTTACATACAGATTAAGTCAATATGTATTTAAATATTTTACCCAGTGTTTTCAGGTATTTTGCATGAGAGGGGTTTTTCAATATTTTAGCTTACTGTATTGCCAGAAACAGATGCGTCCATCATGCTTATATCTACAGTTTTTGTTCACATTTCACAACTGTATACAACTGATCCACTTACTCTCTTTTAAGATAGTCAAGTCTCCCAGAAGACAGCCCTTTAAAGGATTCTACTTTCTTTCTGCCCCTGTCCACACCCTTCTTTTCAATGCCTACCACTGAAATTTGTTAATTAAAATGAATCTAAACAGAACAGAGAGATGTAAATGCTTCTAAAATACCTTATGCTGTGGATGGAACAAATGAATGCATCTTTGTAATCTTTTGTCTTTTATATCTCTTCTAGGCTAACAGTGGTAAAGGCACAGATCACCTCTCCCTGAGTAAATCACAACAGCCAAAATGGAATCTGAACACTTAAAAAATAATCATTATCAGTTCAGCACACAACCTATATCTAGTCAGTAGATAATTGCTAAGAACCTATTGGGCATTTTAGATACTATACTAAGTACCAAGAATAATAGCAAAGGAAACTACCTGGCCCGTGATGACATTGAACATGTGGAGTGTGAAACACTAACATACAAACAAAAATAGTCCACATGGGGTTCTCTCCTGCTGCACTTCCACCAAGTTCAGCTCCTGAGGGTTCTTCCCTATATTTCTCTCTTGTCCCTTCCCTAATAAGCAATCTTGGTCGTGAAAACTCTGCGAGGAACCTTAACTCCCCCCACAGCCGAAAGATTAAATTAAATATACACAACAGCCAACAAAACTCAGCAAATCCCCCAGTTTTGTCCTTTTGAAGAGAAATCGTGTTCTCCTAAAGAAAGAGGAATTTTAAGTTATATTCATTAAAAATGACTGGCTGACAGTTTGTATTTTTAAAGAAAGTTCGTCTAATACAATGCACTGTCTAATTTAAAAGAAGTGGTCCCTTATTAGTGATATGATTTATTCTTAGATAAATCATTGATTTATCGCTCACTGGGGTATATATTTAATGCTGTCAAAAAATGAAAGGACACCCCAAACTATCTGCAGTGGCACAGCTACTCGCTCTGAAAAGGATCTGAGGCAGCTGAGACCCCTGGGTGTTAAATGTAATCTTTGCCCGGGATAAAAGCACGGAGAATTGCTGATCTTTATAAAAAGATCTGTCTCTACCCACTGCCTTCCTCCTCTCTCTTCTACCACAGTGAGGTTCATCGTCAGAAAGTTCAGAATTGAAAATTAAGGGGAAAAATGGGTTATGTTTGTGTCATTTAAAAAAAAAAACCTGCAGCCAGACAGGGCTCCTTTTAAATGCTTGCCAGAGGAAAGTTCATCACTAAAACAAATGTAGCTTCTTGATGGTAATGGATAAATTTGACTAGAAAAATAATGGAAAACCTATAGAAAAACAGGAAATATGTTTCCCCAATCTTACTGTTATCATCAATTGAATGAAATGTAGTATCGGCTGCCAAAAGTAACTACATAAAAAACCCATGTAGCACCAATTCCCAATTCTTAGAGTGAGAACTTATGCCTTTATTTTCATTCCGAGATTTCATCTACTTTTATCTGTATGGATTCTATGCTGATGACTTTGAGATCTACAGCTTCTACCCTAACCTCTCACCTTCACAAAACACCCCCATTCTAAGACCTCTTAATACTTTCCACTTGGATACTCAACTGTCACACCAAATTCAGTGGGACCAAAACACAACCTTTCCTTCATTTATTTTCTAATTGAATTTCTTTCCAACTTTACCATTTATCTCAAGGAACTTGTCTGGTCTCCCAGTTGAGAAAATTTGAAGACATCTTTCATTTTAGTCTTTTTCCTCCGCCTCTATGACAGATTTGCCACAAACATCATCATTCCTTTTCTGAAATGCTCCTCAGAGGCTCCCTTACTCTCCACTCCCACTGCTGGCAGCCTACCCAGGCTGGCACCACCTCAGGCCTCCATTTAAAAGGCTTCTTTGTGGTGCTCTCTGGCTCCCCCCAGTCCTTTCTCTCTGCCTTAGTCTATCCTTTGGGCTCATCCTTCTGACTTTAACTCCAAGAACCACACTAAAGAGTCTCTGCCTTCTTGCTCCAAAATTATATCCTGTTTTCTCCACCATCATGCCCATTTCCACCCCTGCCTTTTTGCTTTCCTTTCTGGGAATATCAGCCCACCCCTACCCCAATATCTATCTACCCAAATCCAGCTCATTCTTCAAATCCACATATGTAAATTTAAAAATAAAAGTATCATGTTTTTAAAAATGCAACAATTAATTAATTGACAGGATGATCTGATCTGGTTACACCCCTTCCCCAACCCTTCTCTGGACCCAAATCTGCATATCTAAATATTGTAAAAGCATCATACTTAGCATCAGAGGCTAAGAAGAGTTCTATTTTAATGAAGTTCTGTCTTCCTTTAAAAACGATCCAGTTGTGTCTATTACAGACTTTCTCTCTGTTATTATACTGATGCCAGATATAACATAATGATCCTATTTCACAACGTATATTGATGACAATTTTTCATAGGTCCTACCACACAAGGCAAGACAAGGATTGGTTTCCATCTTCTAGGCTCTGGAAGAAAATCACAGACACTAAAATCTGCAGAATAAGGGGACCTGCCACTTTGAGTGTTCTTTGGTCTTCCCACATTTTCTCTCCTCACGAATTTGGAGCATCATCGTCTGGTTTTATAGGGCCTTGACACGATACCTACTTTTTGATATGATGGAGAATATATTCTGAGTCACTTAGAGACAAAATAGTTTGCTTTCCCCAAATCCCCTTAATTCTGTCCTAAATCCCTCTGATGGACAACTTGCATGAACATCCCCTAGCACAGATATGAAGTAAATTCTGCTTAGGAGGAGCCTCATGGGTTCCTGGACTTTTGTTAAAGTCTCTACTGTGCAGTCCTAGAATTTCAACAATATTCTCTGTTGAGAAACCAACAGAAGAAGTCTAAACCCCAAAGAGGCTAATTTTTTATGTCATTTGCTAAAAATCATAGAGAAAACAGTCTTGTGCCCTCTCCTCAAAAATAATAAACATAAAAAAAGAAATGTAACTCTAAAACATATTGTGTTTTCAATAATTTTATGAAAATGAGAATTCCCAGAATATGGTTGCATAGTAGATGGCACTTCACTGTAAAAAAAAAAAAAAAAAAAAAAAGGTTCTTCACCCATGTCTCTGCTGAGGGAAGCATTAGGAAGGGAAGAAGTTTATATTGTCTTTTTTCTTTTCCCCCAACATCTCAGGGTCTGGCCCTGGTTGTCCTTGTTTCCTTCATCCCGGATCTCTCTATTCCCATGTCATTAATTCACACCCCCCACTTATCGTGAAGAACCAGGTAACCCTGTCCCAGATCCTCTACCTCTGAACTTATATCCTCCATTGTTGAGGGCATTGTTGAGGGCTCAGCTATCACCAGGAAACACCCTACCCCATGATGCATGGAGATTAGAAATAAATTTAATTTTTTAATGGTTTTTACTTATTTTTGAGTGAGTACAAGCAGGGGAAGGGCAGTGACAGGGGGCAGAGGATCCAGAGCAGGCTCTGTGCTGACAGCAGTGAGCCAACATGGGGCTTGAATTCACAAACTACAAGATCATGAATGACCTGAGTCGAAGTCAGATGCTCAACCTACTGAGCCAACCAGTAGCCGCAGAAATAATCTTACATGTTGTTTTTCTCCCTATAAGTTTTCCTTTATCATGCGTGTCATATGCTACAAGTAGACAAGGAGGTAGTTTAAATGGTTTCAGTTTCCCACGGGTGGCCATATGTGTGCAGGTAGCATTGTGGTTGCCTTTTCTGGCTGAATCACCTGCTGGGCAGGAAGAAGCAAATAGTGGGTAGAAAAAAGCCTGTGTTAAAGGAAAGGATGGAAGTAGATGGCAGACTAAGAGAAAAAGGACTGCATTCAATCTTTTAAAATACTTAAAAGTGGCAGATAAAAGGAAAAGGCACTGATCTCATGATAGTTCTGATAAGAAATATAGAAAGGCTATGACATTAGAGGTGAGAAGCAAGGTGACATGACTTGGAGAGCACGGGCTGTCCTTCACTGAGACCAGCAGGAGACTGGGCTGGCTGCATTCCCCAGAGAGGCAGGAAAGGAAGCCCTGCAGTGTCCCCAGCCATACTGCACCTGTGTGCCCGGTGTGGGGAGTTCTAGAACCAGGCAGTCCCGGCAGCCTTTCGTCAGGTCATTCTTTTACCATAGCTTTCTCACATTTGTCTCAGAAGCCGCTTTTAGATGAGAAGTGAACAGACAAAAAATCAGGAAACTAAAAGAGGTAGGGATTTCACATCTAGCCATCTCTGCTGCTGAGCTGGTTGCTTATAATTGGCTTTTAGAGATGGGCAACCCAGTTAAAGTCTTATTAGTTACTGTTCAATTGGTCCTAAGACCCTATGCTGACGCTGTACAGGAGACAAAAGTAAATAATTCACTTTCGGGAATTATTTAATACCAGATACAATTATTCTCACCTATTCTGTCTGATTTATGACCTTTCTTTTATCTGTATTTTAACCATAACCCATTACTTATGGGAATTTTTAAGACAGGCTTTATTGAAGAGAGAGCATTTAAGAAAGGAATGGAAGTTGATAAGAAGGAGCAGAAGAAGAGTATACCAGGCAAACGGGACAACACTGCTGGAGCAGTGACCAGAAGAGGGGAGGGGCAGAAGGTGAAGCTACCAAGGCAATGATGGGGGAGGGGGGCAACTGCTATGATACCTAGTGGGTGGGTGCGGGGCTCACTCAGGAGAGAAGGACACTAGACCACATTCTGCACCTCAACCACAGCTGTACCTGTGTCTCCTTCTGGTATACTGCACCAGCCTCCTCTATTATTGTAGAGATTTTTGTGGAATCAGTTACTGGTTAACTGGCTACTGTTAAAATACATGACTACTTGCTAGCTACTGGTCAAATGCATTAGCCAGATGATTAGTTTGACCTTGATGGCAATCAACACCAAAGGCAAGTTTCTTATAAACTTATCCACTCCTTTACTTATGTATCCACTCAAAACATATTAAGCAGAGTCATAATCATACCCTTAGTCACGTCATTTGAATTTGTAATTTGTTTCTTTGTGGTTGTGATTGTTGTTATTGTTATATAGCCATCTGTCTATATACACAAGGTATTATTCATAGTTGGTCAAATCTAAGAACATTTTCATTAAAAGCTACAAACAAGAGCTTGGTAAAGAATGAACTCTCCAGACCAAGAAGGCAAGATGGTGAAGAAGCAGGGAGCTCTGTAATCTTTGCCCACCCACATCTATCAAACTGAAAAGGACCGAAGCGTCAATACTCTGATCTGCAACAGTGGGAGGAGAACACACTGACTCCAGAAAGAAGACAACCACAAAGACGCCTGAGTGAGTGTGAACTGGGGAAATTAAAAAACGGGCTGTGCCCTGGAGGTGCAGAGGGGATGGAGGCCCCAGACCAACACAGGTAAAGCAGTCAGAGCCCCAGAGAGACCAGGGGTAGAGAAAGAGAGACTTAACATGCTCATAGTACTGTCTTTAGAAAAGAGATGAAGAACTTAGTCTGGGATGGAGAGAGAGATGGTTACCCCATATATAATCACGGGGCTCGGGGAGAGAAACCTGTCCCATATAGCTGGTGAATTCCTCCTTGGGCTCAGAGACATCAGTGCCAACCCCGAATGGCACCGGAAAACAACAGCCCCATCCCCCTGTGCAATCTCGGCTGGGATGCTGGCCAACCAGCTGGAATGTGCACCTCATCTCGAACTGCAGCAGCGTCAAACCCGGGCAGCGCCAAGAGAAACAGCTCCCTCCTCCTACGAGATCCTGGGTAAAAAGCCAGCCGTCAGTGTGAGTACATCTCATCTTGGGTGGTAGCATTAAAATGCAAGGTCTAGGATTTTGAAGCGAGGTGGGGCTTGGAAAATACAACATGGGTTGCCTGTGGCACAGGGAGATCATACTCAAAAGAGCAGCTTGTAATGCTTGGTTCAAGCAGAGCTTGGGCCACCCCCATTCTTCTCCCTGCAACCACCAAAATGGGGCCTCAGAGAGCAGCCCCTGAGACCTACCTACACCAAACCACGGCCATCCGCAAGGGAAAGTTGCTTTGGTTTTTTTATTCTCTCTTTTCCTTTTTCTTTTCTTCTTCTTTTTTTCTCCTGCCATCTAGATATATTCTCCCTTATCTCATTCTTATCTCTCCCCTTGGTTGGTTATATGCTTTTAGACTGTCTATTGTCTTTTGTTGTCTCTGCTCCCCCTTTTTTCTTTCTTCTCTTCTTTTCTTTCCTCTCCTTTCTTTTGTTTTCTACCTTTCCCTTTTTGGTTTGCTTATTTGTTTGATTGCTCTGAGCATTTGCATGCTTTTGTTCTCTGTATGCTTGTCTGTTATCCTTCTCAGAGCTGCCTCAAGAAACAAGCCAAAGTGCACATGGTGGAGAATCCCAATATTGGTGAGTAGGGAAATAAAATAACAAAGGTACAACAAGAGAAACTGAGAGACACCATTAAATGAACATTCCTGAAACAACAGGCCCGGACAGTCAATAAGCCTCCTTTAACAGAGCAATACTAACAGGTGCACAGTGCATAATGAGCTTTTAAAACTGACAAGAGACAGAAAAGTAGCCAAAATGACAAAACAAAAAAACTTTTCTCTAAAGAAATTTCACGAAGAAGTCACATCCACAGAACTGCTCAAAACAGATTTAAGCAACATAACTGAACAAGAATTTAGAATAATTGTCATAAAATTAATTGCTGGATTTGAAAAACCATTAGAGAAGCTATTGATACAAAGACTAGGGACCTTCAAAATAGCTCCACCGAGTTAAAAAGGCTACTAATCAGGTGCATAAAAAATGGAGGTGGCCACTGCATGGATTGAAGAGGCAGAGAGGAGAATAGGTGGATTAGAAGACACAGTTATAGAAAAAGAGGAAGCTGAGAAAAAGAGAGAGAAATTGATACAGGAACATGAAAGGAGAATTCGAGACATGAGTGACATAATCAAACGGAACAATATCCGTATCATAGGAATTCCTGAAGAGGAAGAAAAAGAAAAAGATCCTGAAGGGGTGCTTGATCAAATTACAGCTGAGAACTTCCCCAAACTGGGGAAATAAATAGACATTGAAATCCAAGAGGCACAAAAATCCACCTTAAGACATAACTTGAATCAACCTTCAGCACAACACATCATAATGAAACTGGCAAAATAAAATGATAGAGAATTCTGAAAGCAGCTAGGGATAAAGGGTCCATAACATACAAAGAGAAACCTATCAGAGTAGTTACAGACCTACCTAATGAAACTTGGCAGGCCAGAAAGGAATGGCAGGAAATCTTCAATGTGATGAAGAGAAAAATATGTGGCCAAGAATCCTTTACCCAGTGGGCCTATCATTCAAAATAGAAGGAGAGATAAAGGTTCCCCCCCTCAAAAATTGAGAGAATTCATCACCACCAAACCAGCGATACAAAAAAATCCTAAGAGGGACTCTATGAGGGAAATGTTGCAAGAAATACAAGGTACCAGAGACACCACTACAAACATGAATTCCACAGAGAACACAATGAATCCAAACCTGCATTTTCCAATAATAATACTGAATGTAAATGGACTGAATGTTCCAGTAAAATGACACAGGGTATCAGAATGGATCAAAAAACAAAATCCACCTATTTATTGTCTACAAGACACTCGTTTTAGACCTGAAGACACCTTCAGATTGAAAGTAAGAGGATGGAGAAATATCTATCATGCGACTGAAAGCCAAAAGAAAGCCAAAGTAGCCATTATTATATCAGAAAAACTGGACTTTAAAGTAAAGGCAGCAACAAAACATGAAAAAGGACATTATGTAATAATTACAGCATCTCTCCATCAGGAAGAGCTAACAATTATAAACATCTATGTGCTGAATTCAGGAACACCCAAATACATAAAACAACTAATCACAAACAGAAACAATCTTATTGATAAGAATGTGCTAATTGCAGGGGACTTTAATACTCCACTGACAGTAATAGATAGATCTACCAGACAGAAAATCACTAAAGAAACAATGGACGTGAACAACACATTGGAACAGATGGAATTGATAGATATATTTAAAACTCGGCATCCTGAGCCTAGGAAATTCACCTTCTTCTTGAGTGCACATGGCACATTATCCAAGATAGAACACATACTGGGCAGTCCTCCATAAATATAAATGAATTGGGATTATACCAGGCACACTTTCAGATCACAATGCTATGAAACTTGAAATCAATCACAGGAAAAAGTCTGGAAAACCTCCAAAAATGTGGAGGTTAAAAATTACCCTACTAAAAAATGATTGGGCCAATCAGGCAATTAGAGAAGAAATTAAAAAATATATGGAAACAAATGAAAATGAAAATACAACAATCCAAACTCTCTGAAACATAGCAAAGACAGTCCTAAGAGGAAGGTATATTGCAATCAAGGCCTATTTCAAGAAACTACAAAAAGTGAAAATTCAAAATCTAACAGAGCACCTAAAGGAACTAGAAGGGGAGCATCAAGAACACCCCAAACCCAGCAGAAAAAAGAGAAATAATAAAGATAAGGGCAGAAATAAACAATATAAAATCCAAAAAAAAAAAAAAAACCAACAGGTGAACAGACCAATGAAACAAAGAGTTGGTTCTTTGAAAAAATAAACAAAATTGATAAACCTCTAGCCAGGCTCCTCAGAAAGAAAAGAGAGAAAACCCAAATAGACAAGATCATGAATGAAAATGGATCTATTATGATCAATCCCTCAGAAATACAAGCAATCATTAGAAATTACTATGAAAAATTACATTCCAACACACTGGACAATCTAGAAGAAATGGACACATTCCTAAACATACATGCACTACCAAAATTCACACAGGAAGAGATAGAAAATCTGAACAGACCAATAACCAGTGAAGAAACCAAATCAGTTATCAAAAATCTCCCAATGAATAAGAGCCCAGGGCCAGATGGGTTCCCAGGAGAATTCTCTCAGACATTTAAAGCAGAATTAACACCCATTCTTCTCAAGCTATTCCAAAAAATAGAAATAGAAGGAAAACTTCTTAACTCATTCTACGAAGCCAGCATCACTTTGATTCCCAAACCAGAGACC